>ML798292.1:56427-69888 GCA_009831015.1 Picea engelmannii | reverse complement strand
GTAATGTGAGTTTTAATGGCGTATATATTTTGAAGAAGATGCAATTGAGTGAGCCTTAATTGTCACAAAATTAATGGTTCCAAATGGTAATGTCTACAATGATGCTAATGGAGTAGTTTAGGTAATATTCTTACATTATCTTTGTGATCTAGAAAATGTTTTTCTAGGATGTTTTGTTTTGAAATTCGATCATTCAATATATTTTCCAATATATTTTCCATATTTTCCAACATGCATAGTTTACTTGTTATAGTGTATAATATATGATGGTTGGTTGGGATTCATTGTTTACTGTACAACAGCTTGTTATGCCTTTAATCTTGGCACATAAGAAATCTTTATTTACTAAGTGTAGCACTCTTATCTGATCACAGATTGGATAATGTTATATTATATAACATATGCACAGTGCATATGTTATATAATAGAACAAAAGCATAGTGCATATGTTATATAATATAACATATGCACAGTATGCACTATGCATATGTTATATCTAAACACTGATATGTATTTTCTTCTAAAAACAAAAGTATTTAAACTCAAACAGAATTCAAAGACTCGAAACAAAGATTACAAAGGGAGACATAATTAGAACTTCAACAAAATGTGTTTGACGGCTGTGAAAATTCCTAAAATTTAAGCCATGTTGGGCAAAGGAAACAGAAGTATTTGAATTGTTGTAGGAATTATACTAATATACAAGAGACCAATTAAAGAGAAAGTATTATTGAAATCACAAGTATTTGTTAAGGGGGAGTATGAAGGATTAACTCCTACCTACGATAGATGATAAATTAATTTTAATATGTTAATAATGTAAATGACACAAGTGTGCATATGAATTAAAGATGAGGACAAGGAGAGAAGTTAGGGATGATGATGTCATAGAATCACTTGAGAGATTTAAGGACAAATTGTTGGATAGTTGTGGATATGGTTGAACTAAATACATAACTGTGAAATATTTTATGGTCACCTAAAGTTACATAAAGGGACCTAATTGTACAATAGAAACACACACGAGAATAATATTTGATTGAAAAGTATTTCCACTAAGGGATTTCTTAACTATAAACTCCCTATCTCCCTTGCTTGATATAGTTTTGAGTTTATTTGTTGTTGATTATTAAACCTAACATCCTATCCCTCCATGTCCAAAGTTTCACAAACAACAACGACAATCTAGGACACAACAAAGTAATATGTGAATAACCAATAAAGTAGTTAAGTCCTCTTCAATTTTCAAGAATTATTTCTCCTCCCAATTAGCCAACCCACACTCTTGCTTTTCTTCCACTTTTATCACCTTCCCTACCACCTTTTTCAAAGACTCCTCCTTTCTGCTTCATAAGCATCCTTGGAAAAAGGGTAGTTATCCCTTTCTATCCCATATGGCTAACACCATTATCATAGGGAGGTAAAATATAATAAAAATGTAATGGAAGTTGACACCTACATATGCTAACCCTTTAATAAATATGACTTTTCATTTAGGATACATGCCAATAACAACTTAGAGGAAGTTTCTTCATATAAATGTATTGGAGTTGACCTTAATCACAAGTTTAATTGAAACTATAGCATTGAGAAAAGGATCAATGAAGGATAGAAAACCTATTTTGACCTTGAAAACAATTGTAAATAGTATGAATTTTGGCTCTGGGAAAAAAATAAACCCTTTTTGAGACACTCATCAATCTTGTTATATTATATGGATTTAAATATGGGTTGTAGCATTTCTATATAATCATGGAGAAATACTGAGAAAATTCAAAAGTGTTTATAATTTATAATCTTAAAATTAATATCATACAACCTATCATATCCTCATATAATTAGGTATTTCCCCATTAAGAGAATGACTAAAACTAGGTACCTAATGTACAGGCACAAGAGACTACTAACATGAAAGAAAATATGCTACCTATGATTTATTCAAACTCTAGTCAAAACCACCTATGGCTTAAAAGGGGTTAGCATAAAGATGTTAATTCTTGGCTAAATCATTTGGGAATAGAGAAGGAGATCACTCTATAGAACATTGATATACCATTAAAAATACTATTAAATCAAAATTCAATGAAAAATCAATACTTATGAAGAGTTTTGTTAACTAGAAGGTAGGGATAAAATGTTATTTCTATCATAAAAACTCCCATATGATATGGGTTTTCATTAGAAAATGTTTCTACTATGAGTGGATATATCACTAGTGTTAGTGTTAGGTCACATGGCCCTCATAACATTATGAAGGTATATTACTCTATCTCATGAATACAACAAAAATTACATGTGTATCATAACACACACACACACATGTAATTAATATCTTGCTACAAATTTGAAAATTTTAAGACATAATTTTAGAAAACATGATTATCCTCTATTGCTATCTTCTCAATTTTAGTGATATTTAGGATACCATTCCCATAATCATCGGTAATGAACAATAAAGTAACATAATCATTCTCCCTCATGGCTACTTAACACACTAGTAAGCAAAGTCAAACATCAAATTGACTATTTATTTGATCACGTGACTAGCCTTTAATTTAATTTCCTAAATCATGCAGGAAATCCTTAGATACCCACATGACCCTACTAAAGAAGATCCATATACATGCACATTGATAGAAAATAGGATTGGTTTCAGTGGCCCAAAGGTGGTGTAAGGAATTCGCGCTTTGACAAAACCGAAGTAAAGTCCACAACCATAATTTATGAAAAAACTTTTAGGTGTCTTTTCTAGTAACAAACCTTGTGTTATACTGGTCCCATTGGACCTTGACTTGATTAAAACATGTTGGGGCTACTAATATATTGATTGCATGTACCCCTATTTATCGGGCACCTTACTAAGTCCTGACTTTATGTTATTACCACTTGTAACTAAATTATCACAAAGACACACTTTTCTTATAGATATCCACACTCCCCTCGCGTTGTGGGAGGGTCATGCTATCCACACTCCCCTAGGTGTGTGCTGACTAATACTATTTGTCTACTAGAGATGTTAGGTCGAAAGTTTTGATGCTTTCACATTTGGATTATATCTAGAGTTAGATCAATATAGTCGAAACTCCAACATATTTCAACAAAGGAAGGGATGGGAGATGTGAAATGGAATTAAGGGTTTAAAAGGAGGGGTGATTCTAAGTGAATTGAGGATCACATTTGGGATTTGATATGTGATTCCTTGTTTCCTCACATAGTTCCTACCATGTTTAAATTATAATAATTCAATTTTAAAGATGGATGAATGTTGAATTATTATTCTTTCTTTAATGAGGATTATTTGAAGTTTGGTTTACTTTATTTATTTGTATGCATGATTAGTTGTCAACATTTTAAAAATATGCATTAGGAACATTGCTTGTTATTATCGTCTACATGTGGGATATGTGTGTGCTAGCTATGCCTACATATCCAACACACATACAATATTATGGTTCAATAAACACATTAGTTACTAATGTCTAGGTTATTAATGAATTAATTAATAAGTTGTCAATTTGAAGTTATATTATATGAATATAAATATCATCAATAAGATAAGCATTCAATAACTTTGGTCAATATGTATGAAGTAATAAATGAGTATAATAATTAGTTCTCATCTAAGACTATTTTATTTCTATATTAAACTTTATTATCCAAAATGAAGTATTCGTTATAATTATTCATTTAGTCAAAGGGTCACTACAATTGGAAAAGACCACCAAAGTGGGAGACTTTGGAAAATACCACCAAAGTGGGAGACTAGATCCTTTTTTAGCAGTTTACTATGATAAGAGTCTATGTTTTGGAAGAGAAGCCATATCAAAAGTGAGTGTTGAATTTGGTTGTTCTAGAGACTGAAAAAAGGTGAAATTCAGTCAGTTACTAACTAAAAAGCCAATCATATTAAATTAAATGTTGATCGGATGAATTTCAGGGAAAAACCAAATCTTCACAAGTAGGTCACTCATGTCTTACATAGAGATGTGACCAAGACTCGTGACAATATGTAAGACATGTGAAGCATAGGGGGAGATTTACTTACCCATTATCATTAGGTCTCACTAGATGGTTTCAAGATGTGTTTTGTCAATCTAGTTCAAATAGAAATGACTCTTAGCAATGAATATTTCTTTCTCTTGTTATGAAATGAAGAACACGGAAAAATGCAAAACTTGGCGTGAATTACACAATCATGTTAATCATTGAGTTTTTGAATGAAATTTTTATTTGAGACCTCAACTAAGGGAGCATATATCTGGGAATCAAATCCAATATAGGGCCATCCATGCCCAAAGTAGCATGGTTGGATGAAATACAATCCATGTTATTTTCCTTGCATCAATAATCAAAGGAATTGTCTCCTTGGAAAAATTGGCATTCATAAATGCAAGGTGTCTAAGGGATTGAGGGAATTTTATCCTTGTACACGCATCAAACATACCATATGCATTCACTTGTTGAGAAGTGGTTCAATGGTATTCAAGGTGTTATAAATCAAGGGATCCCATGGATTTTATTTATAATATGATAATCTCATCTAATAAGGACATCATTTCATGTGTAGGACTCCTTCAATATCCTCAATATTTTGAATAAACTTTATAATCTACTTACTTTAATAAACCATACAACCAATATTTTATATCATCAAAATATTTTGAATATATTTTATAATCTAGATTCACATTATTAAAAACCTACAACCAATGTTTTGTAGCATCAAGTGCAAAAAGATTGAAAACAACATCACTTACGAAAGAGTTAATATAATTTAACGGTAAACCAGGCATTGTAAGAAACATTGTAAGCTAAACTTTGTAAGAAACTTATGATACTCTAATATTACATATGTAAAAATGGATTTATAGATTGAATTCCTAAATATTTGAAATTTTTATAAAATACAAAACGTTTGAAATAAAAAGTTGGACAGTTTGAATTTTTTATGAATTTTTTATAAAATATGAAACATTTGAAATGACTGAATTGGTCGCGGGGAGCCAGCCATGTGGCCAAGCCGTGGGCATACCCACGGCTTGGCCACAGTGCTGGCCTCCCACAGCCAACTCACAGCCAATTTTAATAAGAGATTATCTATGCACAGAAAAGCAGGGCATTTGAATCTAAGTCTTTAACATCGGAGTGAAAGACAGTAGATTCGGCTCCTGACCGACTACTCAGGCACAGACTAATCACTTAAATGCTTACTCTATTATTTTGATTGTTAAATGTCTATATCAAATTTAAAAACTTAATATTTGATTGTTAAATGTCTATATCAAATCAACTAAATCCATATTGTTTATAAATTATTTATTAATGTCTATATATCAAATTCTCATTTTTAAGTAAATCCATATTGTTTATAAATTTATTGTTTGTGTGTATAATTTGAACATATAAACAAGTAATTTTTAAATTGTCTTCCTATTTTATTTTTAAATTTATTAAAAAAAAATTACATATATATGTTTTAAATATTTTCCATTGTATGTATATTTCACAAATATTTCTTTACAAATTATAAGATAGACAGTAATGTATAGCAAGGAATTCCAAAATCAACAATCTGTAAAATAATATTTATAACTTATGATAATCTAATATTACATATGTAAAAATGGATTTATAAATTGAATTCCTAAAGATTTGAAATTAAAACTTAGACAATTTGAAATTTTTATGAAATACAAAACATTTGAAATGACTGTGACTTGGTCGGGGGCAACCATGTGGCCAAGCCATGGACGTACTCATGGCTTGGTCACAGGGCTGGCCCTCACGGCCAAGTAACAACCAGTTTTAATAAGATATTATCTATGCACAGAAAAGCAGAGCATTTGAATCTAAGTCTTTAACACCGGAGTGAAAGACAATAGATTCGGCTCCTGGCCGACTTCTCGGGCAGAGACTAATCACTTAAATGTTTAATCTATTCTTAATATTTGATTGTTAAATGAGTATATCAAATTTAAAAACTTAATATTTGATTGTAAAATGTCTACATCAAATTAACTAAATCCATATTGTTTATAAATTATTTATTAATGTCTATATCAAATTCTCATTTTCAAGTAATTTCATATTGTTTATAAATTTATTGTTTGTGCATGTATAATTTGAACATATAAACATGTAATTTTTAAATTGTCTTCCTATTTTGTTTTTAAATTTATTAAAAATAAACTTTAAATTATATGTTTTAAAATTTTTCATATATATATACAAATTTATTTGTAAATATAAGAACAGATTTATATTTAAAAGAAATATAATTTATTAAAAAGATTAATATGATGTTCGTCGGATAATATTTGAATATAACCAAAAGAACGAAAAATATTTCTATGCATAAATTTATTTGAATTAAACCACTTAATAAATTATGTGGTCAATGAATAGACCAGAACTATTACCAGTCAATAAAATATTGTCTTTAAATTTAAACTAGACAAAAACAAATGTGCACATACCAAATCTAAAATCTAAATACTAATTTTAACAAATTTAAAATAAACATAAATATTTCTTCTACCTGTACCAAACTATATAACACATTTATGCACAGAATTTTATAACACTTTTATAATCAGAATGTACAAATATTAACAACTATACAAATATTAACAAATTTGAAATAAACAAAAAGATTTCTTCTACCTGTACCAAACTATATAACACATTTATGCACGGAATTGTATAACTTTTTTATAATCAGAATGTAGTCTTTTGAACAATTACACAAACTAATCACAAGTTCATCAAACATTTCGAAAAATGATCAAACATACTCATATCTATATCTATTTTTAGTTGATTTAGTTCAACTAACTACAGTTTAATAATAAATTAAGAAATCAGTTGAAACATTCCAAATTAATCAGATTAAGTGGAAAACTACTAATATACAAGGCACAATTAATTTCAACAGGTGATATCAAGATTTGAAAACATTTCTGACATTTTAAAATAAGCAAGACACACAATGGTCTTGGTCACCTATCTTCTCTACCTAGTTTTAGGACAGCACACAGCCCAAATGACATTTGAATAATTTTGTTGTTAAATCGGTTTACTAGGGTGTACAGCAGCACGGCTTGGCCACAGGGCTAAACCCACGGCCAAGTCATAGTCTAGTGAAATGTGACTTGGCCGTAGGGGCCCAGCCCTGTGGCCAAGCCGTTGGCATGGCCACGGCTTGGCTACAGGGGCCACCATATAATTTAAAATCAAAATTAAAAATTACATTTAAAATTAAAAATTACAATTAAAATTACAGACTGCAAGCACGACATATAAATCAAATTTAAAATTTAAAAATTACAGTTAAAATAAATTATAAATAAAAATGAAATTTATAGGTTTTGAGCACACTATTCAGCCTTAGCGTGCCCATTGTTTGGTCACAGGGATGGGCCTCCGCGGCCAAGTCACAATCCACTGGATTGTGACTTGGCCGCAGAGGCCCATCCCTGTGGCCAAGCAGTATTACACAAAATGAACAGATTAACATAGAAGTAGAACATGATATAAAACTATGTTATGTGCTTTCCTAATGGTACAATAATGCGGGCTTAAATACACTGCTTTTTCCTTCTATACACAAGTTTTTGCTTAAATAGACTGCTTTCCTAATGGTACAATAATGTGGGCTTAAATACACAGGTTTTTACTTATAGCTGAATATTCTTGAGTCATATAGAGGGCTTGGTTCATGCTTATAAAAATCGTAAACTCATGCAAATGCAATTGAACTTTGTTTTCTTGTTTCTTGATTTCTGATTTTAACACTAATATTAATATTTTTGTTGTCTTATACTACAAATCAATTTTGTAAGACTTGGACTCTTTTAAGACTGGTATGGCCTGTAACTCGGAAAGACTCTGGCAAAGAGAAAAAAATACTCTGTGAATGATATGGAGAATTTCAAAGGAGTCTGGTGAATGGAGAGTATGACTGAAGAGTCTCTAGGGGTGATTCTTTTCAGCGGTGACTTGGCAAGACTCGAGAGTCTGGAAAGAGTCTCACAACACTACTATAATCAGATAGGGTACTAAACTAGAACTAAACTAGGGTACTAAACTAGAAAAACAGTAATCGAGAAACAAAAACTCAGAAACATGTGGATAGTGTCATAAAGAAACAACATTACAGTAATCTAAACATTGGAGAACATGGAAATTGATAGTAATCTAAACATGGGCTTACCTGAAGCTCGGCCCACTAGACCGCCCGCCAACACAACATCTTGACCGCCCACAGGAGCGCCCGCCAACACAACGTCCACGCCAACACAACGACCGCTCACAATCACTCACAATCACTCACTCGGGAAGAGCTGGGAAAAACGTTACATTTATGTTGTGTGGTTAATATATAAACAGTTTTTCAGCCAAAAAATTCTTTCGATCGAAAGAATAGTTCATCCGAAAGAAGTTTTCAGCCTGAATATCTTTCGGCCGAAAACATATTGTCGGATGGAAAAATCCGTCCAACTAAATTCCTACACGAAAATCGAGGGTGTCATCACTGCACCGTAAATTCCTACACAAAAAAGTAAATTGGGTGTCATCACTGCACCGTAAATTCCTACACGAAAAAGTAAATTAGTCCGGTCGAAACAATGTTTTTCGAAACTTTGGAGATCAGATTGTCACGAAAGTGTTACCCACCTCCATGATTTCACCCATAACCTTTCTTCCATAGGATTTGTTCCATATTTCTTTTATCTTTTGTCATGACTAACATGTGTTTTGTGTAGGTGCAACATGTAACGGATCATGGCGCTAATAGCAACGTGATAACAATGGATATAAGCCATTCACACAATATGGAATTTAGAGCTTGGAGCAATTAAAAACAACACATAATAGGAATTATCCATCGCCAATAAAACCAAGATTTCATCAATCATGTAGAACCCTGTAAGCAGTGTCGAACAACAGCATAAACATGAAATGAGAATCTGATCTGATCTCTCAATCTACAAGGAGGTCTCACCTACTAGTATTATATATCTTGTTAGCTTATAATAATAGGCTTTAGCAATACTTTGCGGACAAAATCTTTGTTGCGATTTTTATTGTCAACAATGGGATCAAAAGACAGTTCACTACACCATACACTCCATAGCAGAATGGAGTGGTTGAAAGGAGGAATCGCACTATCACAAAGATGGACAAGTGTATGTTGCAAAACAGGTGTGCTCCAAGCAGGTTTTGTGTTGAGGCAGTGTTCACAGCAGTATACTTGTTGAATAGATCTCCAACGATGGCAGTGAAGCAGAAGACTCCAGAGGAAGCATGATCTAGAAGAAAGCCCAAAAGTCAAGTCATCTTAAAGTCTTTGGTTCTACTACCTACACTTGGCTTCCAGATGAAAAGAGAACCAAATTAGATCCAAAGAGCAAAAAAATGATGGTCACAAGCTATATCGACAACCATAAAGCCTACAGGTTGGTTGATATTGATACCAATAAGGTGAGCTTTATTAGAGATGTTGTTGTTGATGAGAAAGTTGGACCTTTACACACTTATCTCGGATTCAAAATTACCGAGTAGACAATGGTGGGTAAGGATTCATGTGTCAAGCTTCAAGCAAATCCACCCGAAGGGGGTGAAGATTTTGAGCATGAAGTACTCAGAATATCCAAATATCCAAATGGAGGGAAATTCAACCACCAACCACAATAGCAGTTGGTAACTCGATGAGACTTAGCGAGACTAGAACCTTAGAAATCACGATGAAATTAATTCACCTTGAAATAATCTATTCAAATTGATTGAACTATCCCATTGGGATAATATATATTTTTTCCAAAGAAAACCTTGTACAAAAACCCAAGGGATGCATCCCCATATTCGTGGATAACATCCCTAGTAAACTCGTTGGTGTAGACAATTGTGTCTCACCAAGGGGGACATGAACCACACACATGTTGGAATAGAACTATCCAAATTCCCAACAACATTGGAAACCATCAATTGAGCTAACCTTATTTCACTTAGTTAAAGATGGGTCCAACATTTTTTTTCTCCTCATCCTCACTTTTTGTCATCTGATTTGAAGCATGAGAGCCCAAGGGGGATCAAGACCTATTCTCTTGATCCTAGATCAATCACTATCCTATATGGCTAGTCTGAAGGAGACTCATTTGCAAAGAAGTTCTCAATCACTAGACGTGATAATTTTTTCCACTTATCGTCGCTCCCTTCCATGGGAAGTCTCAAAAGAGATGTGAATGATTATGGAAATATCTACATATAAATGGAACATTCACATAATTTAGAATCTGAACATGTTCATACTCCCCTTCCTCAATGATTATTTGATTAAGAAAACCCTTGTTCATGGACATCTACACTGATATTCTCATAACTACTTCCCCCGTCAAGATTTCTATGGTTGTATATTGCAAGGAACCCAATTTTCTCCCAATAGCTTGAAGCACCCTCTTATTGTATTAGTGTAACAAAAGACTCAACAACCTAACATAGATACAGATATTGTTCCTCAACACCAAATTGAGATGAAAGAGTTATACCATGACTGCAACACCAAGCCTAAGTTCATATAGAGCGAGGGCCCTTCCTTCATTACAACCTCAATAGCCTAGGTGTCATAAAGCTTGTGAAAGCATGAAGACCTGGGGACTATTGTCGGTCGAGATGGATCAAGGGATCACTAACGTAACACATTTTAGGACCAAAAGGGTTTTACTGAAACTAGATTTTCCTAGATCCATTTTGGGTTGTTTTGGGGTAGATTTATTATAAATCTGCAAGTTTTTCAGCAAATTACTCTTTTTGGGGGTTACTTTTGACCTTCACCTATGACATATTTACCCAACATTACGCTAAAAGAGAGTCAAGGGTTCATAGGAAAGAACTACAACACATGGAAGCAACGGATGTTGACCATTTGTTAATAGAGGGGGCTAGCAAATATTGTCCTTGGTAAACTTACCCAACCTAAAGTTGCAGGTAAATACCAGGATAAGTTTGATGAAAAAGACAGAGAAGTTGTGATTATAATTAAGTTGCCCATGACAGATGAGATGCTTACAGAGGTCCAGATAGGTAAGACTTCATCAGCGATCTGGAAACATTTTAAAGATTTGCATGAGACATCAAACAAAGGCAAATCCTTCTTCCTGAAGAACATGTTTTTTATGATGATGGATGAGCATGCATCCCTCTAGGAGCATTTTCTCAAGATCAAATATATTCAAGAATAGTTGATGGCCATTGGTCGAAAGATGGAGGAGAAATACATGGCGGTAATCACATTGAAAATCTTACCACATGCTTATGAGCACGTTATTGAGACCCTAAACATCAATTTCACGAATGTTGACCTAAAGTTTGATGAGCTTTGCAATAAGCTCTTACAACAGGACAGATGGAAGAAACAGTTCGATAGTAGTTGTGAGGCGTAGAGTTCTAAGAAAGCCTTTGCTACCAAATTAAAGGGCAAAGGTAAATGGGCCAAGAAAACAAGACAAAGCAATGGTGAGGATGTCACCAAAGATCACAAGACCATCAAATGTTATTATTGTGGCAAGGAGGGCCATATGAAGAAGCACTGCATAAAGAGGTTGGCTAACCAAAAAAACAACCAGGTAAGGCCTTATTAGCGAGCTCGTGTTGTAGAGAATATAGAGGAGGAGTCAACCTTCTATGCATTTATGGCCATGACACAAGCAGATCATCCTAGATCATCTTCTTGGTTCATCGATTTAGGTGCATCATGTCATTTCACCAATAGGAACCATTGGTTGACAGAATACATGCCTTATTCTTCCAAGGATTCAATGATCTTTGGTGGTCGTGAGGAGTATACAGTCATTGGAAAAGGAAATGTGTAGATTTCCTTTGGAGGAAAAATGATAATCTTCCTCAATGTATACTACATTCCAAGAATGGAGCTTAATCTGCTTACAGTTGGTCAAATTATATGGCATAGCCCCCAACTAGATGTCAACTTTAGCAATCCAAGTGCTACATAGTTGACAAGGAGACTAAGAAGATTGTTGTTCATGGTGTCGAGGACCACAGATTGTTCAGAATGGTGGATATTAGATAGGTCGGAGAGCATGCACTAGCAGCCAAGAGTGCATCATATATCGATACACTATGGCATCAGAGGTATGGGCACCTCAACTTGACCTACCTCTCTCAGTTGGCACGAGAGAATCTGGTAGATGGACTTTCGGACATTCAAAAACAAACCCAGGGAGTTGGTGGAGCTTGCCAGGCAAGAAAGCAGCACATAGCACCATTTGATGAAGCATAAGCATGGAGAGCAAAGAGAGTTCTTCAATTGGTTTGTGGAGACATTTGTGGACCAATGTGTTAGAATATAAAGGATTGTGCTCGTTTAACCACGACGATACCCTCGTCTCCCAACCACGGGCCTTAAGCCACCCTCCGAGCACCTTGACCTTGACCTGAGAATTCCTCTGGAAGCAAACCCTAGGCTAGATATCCAAACAAAGAGAAGCGCATCTCTCCCCAAGGATAGCGCATCACAAAAAGCTGATCAGATAGTCCAAACCCTAGCCAAGAGATATCCAAGCCAAATACTGAAACTTGATGCTGCTGCAGCTGCACCTGCAACCCTCCTCCAAACTTGCGCACCAGCTGCAACTGCAGTGCGCACCAACTGGGAGAACTGCAGTCCTAAGATGTGACAAATGAGAAATTGGCGCCCTGTATTTATAGTAGTCCTGCCAGTCTACTGGGGCCGACTTCTCCTTCTGGGTATGTGTCTGTTCAGTATATTATTATTATTTCTGGCCTACTTCTTCTCTTGGGGGCTAATAGCCTAATATAAATTATCTTCTTGAGCCGACAAGGCTTCTAGGGTTATTAGCCAATTCATTAGGGTTTCTCTTGCTTCCCGGAGTCTTCTATTCTCGTCAGGTTCACATGTAGAGGTAAATACCTCCCGCAGCTACCATAATATTAACACTCCCTCCTAGCTAGAGAGGTATTTACAGGTAATGGACTTGAGCACAAAACATACCATTTACCCGGTAGCATCAATATAGTCATCTAGACTAGATCATGAGCATCACCATCACTATCAGCTGCATCATCTCTCGAAACCGTACTTCATCTGAGTAATATGATGTTGAATAAGTCACTCTCATCATAGAGTGATACAAGAGGAGTAAAATCTCTGAATTGTTTTCCGTCTGGAAAAATCTCTGTTCATCATTCATCTGAATGATCATCTCCAATAAATTGTTGATAGTCTTCAAGGCAATTAGAACAACAATAGAATGGTCTTGAGCACAACAGACCATTCAATTGGTAGCACCACGAGCACCTGTCATTATTATCCGACTGGATAATCTCCTATGACAACTGGTACAATATCAATTTATAGAACACACATGTGTCTATTCCCGTAGTACACAACTACAATCCAGTGGTTAACTACCACATCAAGTA
>ML798292.1:17192-33359 GCA_009831015.1 Picea engelmannii | reverse complement strand
AAACCCATAGCAAAAGTTGTCCGACTGAGCTGAAACTTGGTTCATGGGTGTAGGGGGTCTCATTCCATTTCTTTTGAGCACAAATACCCCTATCAAAAGTCCAAGGACCTAGTTTTTACAATTTTTTCTCAAAAATAATTAAATAATTAAATAATTAAACCTCCAAACTTAGGGAAATTAATTAATTAAAAAAAACTAATCTAGACTCGACGGAATTCCGCGAAACTTTCTAAGATGTCTTACATGGTCATTTACATCATCCCTAAACAATAGTTACCAGAAGATAAGCCCATTAGAACGTCGTTCACCACTTTGGAGGAATTATTGCAAGTGTGAGGGAAAAACTCGAGGGAAATCAATAAGGCTGAAAAGCCCAATTGATAACCTGAGGATAAAAAACCCTCAGTGAAAGGAACTCTTCCAATGAACCGATCCCAAGGTAACTGACCTAACTATGACCCATGCAGACCTATTACATTATTGACCCATGCAAACCTATTACATTATTGACCCACGCAGGGGTGCGGAAATACCAGTGACAAAAAGAAGTGTTGGGGCCAAAAATGCCTTGTAGAACCAAAGTCTTCGACAAATGAGCATATGATGATGCATCTCTTCATGGCACATGGAGTTGACCCCCTAGTTGGAGAGGCGGTCAACAGGCCCTAGGGTTTCTAAGGTTTCGCAAATTTCTGCAAAAAAATTCAGAATTGGGTCTCTGAAACTTTTTGAAGGAGCTATTCAGCTCACCAGTGTTATCCTTCAAAGGCTTATTGTTGGCAGTCATAAGTCCAACAAAACCTAAAAGTGCTAGCCTAGCCTAGCCGTTAGGTTTTCTAGCCTAGTTGACAAGGGTTTGTGAAGAATCCAAAATCAAAATGAGCAAAATCATGATGGGAGACAAGCTTGATGGTTCAAGCAAACTTAGCTCCAGGAAGACAAGACCTCAAGGAGATGAAGACATCAACATCTTAGCACTCTCAGGTATGGTCCCTACCAATGATAATACTTGGTTAATTGACAGTGGTGCATCCAGGCACATGACCGGTCTTAAAGAACACCTAACAAATTTTGTTGAAAAAGAGACACATCTACATGTTGTCCTTGGAGAATATGCCAGATATAATGTGAGAGGGGTTGGAACTTCTACCTTCCAACTAGATTCAGATATGCAGCTTCAATTTAAAGAAGTCCTATATGTAACCGGAATGAAGAGGAACCTTGTCTCCATTTCTGCCTTGGAAGACAAAGGCTATAAGGTTACTTTCTCAGAAGGAAGAGTCCTTGCATGGCACAAAGACTCTCATATAAATTCTGCCAAGGTAGTTGGTGTCCGAGAAAACAGCTTGTACAGATTAACCATCAAACCAGTCCAGGCCCTGACACTATCAGCTTGAGTGAGCTATGGCATAGAATACTTGCTCACATTCATTATAGAGCTCTCCCAACTCTAGGGAAAATGGTAACAGGTCTACCAGAAATACAAATTCAGCATAAAGGTGTTTGCAAATGTTGTGCTCTTGGAAACAATGTCAAAGGATTCTTATCAAGCAGTGACAATAGATCCAAGGAAATATTGGACTTAATACATTCAGATGTGTGTGGGCCAATGATTGTTGCATCTCTGAATGGGTACTTATACTATGTACTCTTCATAGATGATCATTCCCGGAAAACTTGGATTTACTTTTTGAAGAACAAGGATGGAGTCCTTGCAAAATTCCAAGAATTCAAAGCTCATGTTGAGAACCAGACTGGAAGGAAAATCAGAGTATTAAGATCAGATAATGGAGGAGAATACACCTCCAAAGAATTCAGTAGTTTTTGTATTGAAGCGGGGATCAAAAGGGAGTTCATAGTTCCTTACAACCCTCAACAAAATGGGGTTGCAGAAAGGAAAAACAGAACTATCATTGAGGCCACCAAAGCAATGATATTAGAGTCTACCTATGACTCTATGGGCAGAAGCATGTATGATAGCAGTGTATGTTCAAAACATAAGTCCTCATCAGATCTTGAAAAACATTACTCTAGAAGAAGCCTTCACCGGAGTGAAGCCTGAGATTGGACACTTCAGAATATTAGGGTGTCCAGTATATTTTCATGTACCCAAAGAGAAGAGATCCAAGCTAGAACCTTCAGGGAGAAAGGGCACATTTGTAGGATACAGTGAATCCTCAAAGGCATATCGAATCTACATTCTTGGTCAAAGACAAATTGAAATAAGCAGAGATGTTACCTTTGAAGAAGAAGTAGCCTTCCAAAGATCTAGAGAAGCTCAGATGGAAATTAATAGTGAGACAATGCCTTCTCCCCCTTCAGCAGTTCAGAGGGAGACAGACATTATTCCAGTTGATCCAGTTGTTCTAGCTGATCCAGTTGCTCCAAGCGACATACCCAGAGATATTACAATTGGACATAAAAGACCTGCTTGGGCCCGACAAACTCTACAAGAAGCAGAGGGGCATAAAGCCCTTCAAGAAGCAACCAGAGAGAGAAAGAGACCAAAGAGATTCTCAAGCTACCTTTCAACCATGAGTCATGACCCACATCATTGACTCAGAGCCATCTTGTCATGGAGAAGCTTCAGGTGAACAAGTATGGCAAGATGCCATGACTGAAGAATATCAATCTATATTGAAAAATGATGTATGGGATATTGTTCCAAGACCAATGGGAAAGTCTATCGTGACTTCCAAATGGATTTATAAAATCAAGCATGCAGTTGATGGAAGCATCGAAAAATACAAAGCAAGATTTGTAGCCAGAGGGTTCTCACAAGTAGAGGGAGTTGACTATGACGAGACTTTTTCTCCAGTAGCCCGATACACCTCCATTCGTTCTATCATTGCACTAGATGCTTCCATGGGTTGGAAGCTACACCAGATGGATGTAAAGACAACCTTTCTCAATGGTGAAATTGAGGAACAAGTTTATATCGAGCAGCCAGAAGGATTCGTTATACACAATGAAAGATCTCATGTGTGCAGGTTTAAGAAAGCCCTATATGGTCTAAAACAAGCACCACGTGCTTAGTATGAGAAAATGGATGGATTTCTGATAAGTTTGGGCTTCAACAAAAGTGTTGCTGATCCAAACTTATATTATCACATTGATGGCAATGAGTGTTTGATTTTGGTCCTATATGTGGACAATCTTTTCCTCACCGATTCAGAGAGACTCATTGTTGAATGCAAAAGAGCATTGACTGCTAAATTTGAAGTGAAGGATTTGGGCTTGATGGACTACTTCTTGGGACTAGAAGTACGACAGAGGACAGATGAGATTTTCCTGAGTCAAGGAAAATATACTGTGGAGATATTGAAAAAGTTCGATATGACAGAATGCAAATCCATGCCCACTCCAATGGTGATGGATTTGAAGAAGATGAGTGATACTGATTCAAGAGAGGGAGATCCACAATTATACAGACAGTTGATTGGATCACTGATGTATCTGGTTAACACCAGACCGAACATATGCTATGCAGTGAATGTGCTTAGCCAGTTTATGAGCCAACCGAGACAGACACACTGGATATCTACAAAACATGTATTGAGATACTTTCGAGGCACAGTTGGTTATGGACTAAGATATGCCTCCAGTGTAGACTTGAGCCTGCAAGGATATGCCGATGCAGATTGGGCAGGGAGCGCAGTGGACAGAAAAAGCACCTACGATTGTTGCTTCACTTTAGGGTCTGCCATGGTTTCCTAGTGTAGCAGAAAACAGAGCTCTATGGCATTGAGCACCGCGGAGGCAGAGTACATTGCATTGAGTGTAGCAGTCCGCGAAGCAGTGTGGCTTCGCAAACCTCTGACTAACTTATTTGATCATGAGATGGATCCTACTACTATTCATTGTGATAACCAGAGTTGTGTGAAGCTCACTGAGAACCCTGTGTTTCATGACAGATTGAAACACATCGAGATAAAGTATCACTATATCAGAGACATGGTGCAGAGGAAGACAGTACATGTGCAATATCTTCCTACTCATGAGCAAATTGCAGATATCTTCACCAAACCACTTACCAAGACAAAGTTCGAGTATTTCCGTGAGAGACTTTCCCTAGTGGAGAATGCCTCCCTAGCTGAGAGGGATTGTTGATGATTACAGCTACGTGAGACATCCTCCAGGACACAAACTTGAGAGAGATCCCCTGATATGGGTGTGTGGTTCCTATCTGAGACAGAGTTCGAACGTAGAGATGGCCTACTCCTTACAGAGAGTTGAGAAGAACTCCAGATGATTCTCCTGTGTAACGCAGTGAGAAAGGAGATCTATTGAGTTGAACATGCCTGTGGCTGAGCACAAGGTGAACGTGTGAATTCCCATGAGTTGGGTGCATCGTTATGAGACAGAGATGAAGACGATGTATTAGCCTCCTATGAGCAGAGAGTTGAAATGATGCACTCCAGATGACTCTCATGTGTAATGCAGTGGGAAAGAAGATCTATTGAGTGGACGTGCCTATGGATGAGCACAGGTGAACGTGATCCTAGTGGTTGAGCACTAGTGAGTGTGGTTCTCCTGTGAGACGCAGTGAGATAGAGATATGGACATCCCTATGGATGTGCCCCTAGTAGCTGAGCACTAGTGGGTGTATGAGATCCCTTGCTATATTGTTCAAGAGTCTGACCTGCCTGTAACGCTAATTGTAATGTAAAGGGTAAAGGTCGGTTGCACCTTAATGTAATTGATAATTAATGTAAAAGATAATTAATCTGGTTATTATTAATTATATTGTGAGTTAGAGAGGTCGGTCATGTTGTGTCAATAGACACTTTTGTTGACATGTCAAGTCTAATATAAGTAAAAGTAAATTCCCCATTGAGGAATCATATCTTTTGTGTGAGTTTGGAAATTTCAGCAAGTACATCTTCTTGGGAAAAGTGCGCACCTCTCTTGGCCACTAGTCCTCTAGGGTTTGCAAGCACCGTCTTGTGTGTTAGGCTTTCTTGGTGGTGAAGGTCTTTCTCTTGAAGAATATAGCAAAGGATTGGCTGGGTTTTCTTCCCTTATTGAGAAGGGTTTCCCAGGATACTTCTTGTGTACTTGTGCATGGTGTTTCTTCTTGTGATCTTGGTTGCTGCAACTAAATTGTTTATGGTTCAAGTTAAATGCTAAAAAGGAATGAACTTCATGCTTAAACCTTGCATATTGAAAAATCAACACATTGAACATCTCATCTTCTCTAACACATATGTGGATAATCAAGTCTGCTCCAGTGTAGAAAAGGTCTCCTCGAATCCAGGAGTATTTAGCACTTTGTTTGATAATCCTTTGCTTATCCTTTGGTGAAAAATGTGGTGGAAGTTTTCATGTGTACAAATAATTGGCAATGTCAGCAAACCATGGAGATATAATAGAAATTGGTTGTCATCGATGTCAACCCTAGAAGAAGTTGTCAACTCTAGAAGAAGCCCTGCAGTTGTTTGAAGAAAAAGAGTATGAAGGACATTGCAAATGCATTCAAAACCCTTATAGATGGATAGTCCTCGTCATGTTGTTTCCAACGGTAGTTGGTACATCACATGGTTCCTCACAGTTGAAGAGTTATGCCCTCTTGAAGATGAAGCCCCGAAGTATGGTTAAGAAGCCCTACAGTTGTTGCAAATAAAAAGTTACAGGTCGGCTCTAAAGTCAAGTAAAGGAGTTACTTTAAAGAGTATAAATACACATTAAGAACATTTCATTTGGAATCATCCATGTAAGTGATTTCTAAGCACAAGTTTGGTAGCAGAGTTGTACGAAGGAGGTCGTACTCGAAGTTGCGAGTGAGAGAAAAGTCGGAGTTGCAAGTGCGAGGTGTTTGGAAAAACCCTATCAAAGCAATTCCTCGTTGGACGAATATATAGTGTCCCACGAGGCCCTTGCAAGTGGTCCTAGCCTCGTCACACGAGGCCCCGCTAGTTGCCTGGCTCTGTCAAGCGAGGATCTCTGATATTGCAGATTTTGGCACATGATTTGAGGCTTATTCTCAACACAGGTTTTATGCAGTTGTTGTTTTCAGTTTGATGATGATATTGTATCAGTGACAAATTACTTCTCCTATATATTCAAGGGTGGAAGGAAGTGTAGAAATTTAATGACAAAATCAACAAGCACTATATTCTGTCATACACTAAGCAACCTAGAGATAAATGTCATCTATGAACTCTAAAATGTATAAACTCATATTCAGAAAATATAATGAGCAGAATACACATTGCTAAGCACTTTTGCAGTGGAATAAACACAATGAACAACAATTACACATCCATGTAATACTCAGAAATTTAGGCAACCAGCCAGGGAAAACCCCAATGTGGGGAAACCCAAAGTGAGAGAGAGAGAGAGATTTTATTAGCTTTAGGAAAGTTATATCAGCAACAAAATTACATTTAGCAGCCAAGAGAATCACTTACAAACACAATATGTCCCACAAACATCCTCCCTAGAAAATCGTGCCAAATTTGTACAATTGTACGGCCTTGCTGAAATTAACACCTTGATTTTCATGCCCACAAAAAGTTGGTGTACCTTCCCTCATGTACGATTGACCTCCAACAGAAAATTCACCAAAATCTGCTTCGAAAACCGTGCCCACACTTGCCTCAATTTTCGTGCCCAAACATTATGTTGTATGGCCTGTACGAATCCATACAGTGTGGCATGTCTTCAGCAATAAATCACAGATGCTCCTAAACTAAAATTTCTCCTTTGGAAACGTGCCCAATCTCCCTTGGAATCCATGCCAAAAATTTATTGCTCACTTTCCTCTCTTAAGCTCTCTCAGAAATCTCTCTCAATCTCTTCTTCAGTGTATCTTGCACACTACCCAATGCAATCTCTTATAATTCGAAAATGACCTTTCACCTTCTAAGTGTCTTTTCACCTTCCTCATCCCTAAATCCAAATGCCAAGATCTAATCTTGCCTTTACATGATCAAGGGACATGATTCATTCCCTCCAAAATAAATCAGTTAAAATATTAAAGTACAATTTCACTTTATAATATAACTGCACTTTATGAAATAAAGTCACTTTAATATTAAAAAGTCACTTACATAAAAGAACCACTTTATTACAACTTTATAAAAGCCCATTACAAATTCAAGTGTCTAGTAGTGCAAATATAAGGTTACTTCTGCATACAAGATAAAACATGCTCCCGAACTATAAAAGCTAACACTCCCTCCTAACGAGGGATGTACTCATTGCCATCACCATCATCCGATCCCATCACACTGTTCACAATAGGAGCTCCCTCTGAACCTAGAGCCAACCTCAACACCTGCACAAAACTCGAACCAGAATACCTCCTCCTGACAGCTACCCTGAACCCTGAGCTCCTAGGAGAATCCACTCCACCCTGAGCATCGGTTCGATCACACCAACTAAGCCTCCTGCCGGTGCTCAGAAGAGACTCCCTCTCTTCTCTCGGAATGCAAGACTGAATCCTTGGGCCCACCGCAATCTCAGGAGCCTCCTGCTCCTCATCCGATGCTAAATCATAACCTGAAGGTTGTCCTCGCAACATGTACAACCTATCCACCCAATCACCAATCAGTTGTGGTTCAACCGGATCCGCTCCCTCCCTATAGATAAATACATGTCCCCTCTTGAACAATGTACAATATCCAACATCCTCCAAGGCTGAGACTGAGAGCACGTTAACCCTCAACCCTAGAACAAAGAGAACTCCATCAAGCTCCAGGAATCCTCCATACTCGAGTCGAAATCTAACCCTTCCAAATCCACGTACAGCTTGTTCCATACCTCCTTCACTCTCCACCAGCCGGTCAGGGCCTGTCTCTGTGATAATAAGGAATACTCGTCAGATTCTCGTCATGTGACAAGAGGCTCCACTGTCAACAATCCATCTGTTATCACCCCCACATCCTCCACTACCGACACTGGATACTAGAGTAACCAAAGAAAATTCCTTATCAAACTTGGATGAAAAGTCCTCCATGGTTGTTGTAGCAGTTGTATCAGGACCCTCTTGTTCCTTCTTCTTCTTCTTCCTCTCAAGACACTGAGAAGCAAGGTGCCCCAACTAGTTACAACAGTAACATCTGACTTTACTCAAGTTCCTCCCGAAATTTCCTTTCTTCTTCCCCTTGCCCTTTGCAGCAAGAGCAACATTCTCTTCATTAGCTCCATCTCCCTTATGTCCACTGCTCTGAGATCCTTCCTGGATCTTCTCCTGAGTGAAATCGTCCCACAGTCTGCTCCAATCTAGAAGATGCTCACGACCCACCACAAATTTCTCAAAGACTTCCCATTCCTTGGTGAAGCCTTTCAAGGCTATCCTCACCAACTATGAATCCGATATGACCTCACCAACTGCAGCCAACTCATCTTTCACTTGAGCTACCCAAGTAAGATAAGAAGACACACTCTCCCCCTTACCCATCTTAGTATCATGTAGTTTATCCTTCAAGGCCATCTTTCAGTTTTCATTCTTCGCCTCGTACAAGTTTTTAAGTGCATCCCACATCTCTTTGGTTGTCTTCTTCTCAGCCAAGTGAGGGATAAGGTGGTCCTTCACCCCATCCAGAATAAACCTCTGAGCTTTGGCCTCCTGTACCTCATGTAAATCCAAAGCTATAGGGTCTACTGATGGAACAACAACTATGGTGCTGACAAAGCTCCAAATTTTGTTCTCCTTGAGAATAGTCGACATCCTGACTTTCCATTGCAAATAGTTGGAAATCCAATCCAACCGGCCCTCATACCTGATGCAAACAACCATCTCCCTGCCAATTGTTCAATGGAAAACAAACAACAGATTTCCCCCTTCAAATCTTACCCAAAAATAACACTGTTCACTGTCACTCAGAGCCCAAGCTCTAATACCATGTAGAAATTGAATGACAAAATCAGCATGCATTATATTTTGTCATCCACTTAGCAATCTAGAGATAACTATCATCTATGAACTCTGAAATGTATAAACTCATATTCTGAAAATATTATGAACAGAAATACACATTGTTAAGCACTTTTGCAGCGGAATAAACAAAATGAACAACAATTACACATCCATGTAATACTCAGAAATTTAGGCAACCAGCCAGGGAAAACCCCAATCTGGGGAAACCCAAAGAGAGAGAGAGAGAGAGATTTTATTAGCTTTAGGAAAGTTATATCAGCAGCAAAATTACATTTAGCAGCCAAGAGAATCACTTACAAACACAATCTGTCCCACAAACTTGTTGCCTAGAAAATCGTGCCAAATTCATACAATTGTACGGCCTTTCTAAAATTAGCACCTCTATTTGCATGCCCACAAAAGGTTGTTGTACCTTCCCTTCTGTACGATCGACCTCCAACAGAAAATTCTCCAAATGTTGCCTCGAAAATCGTGCCCCCACTTGCCTCATTTTCCTTGCCCAAACTTGTTGTACAACCTGTACAGATCCATACAGTACGGCCGGTCTTCAGCAATAAATCACAATTGCTCCTAAATAGAATTTCTCCTTGGGAAATGTGCCCAATCTCCCTTGGAATCCATGCCAGAAATTTGTTGCTCACTTTCCTCTCTCAATCTCTCTTGGAAATCTCTCTCAATCTCTTCTTCATTGTATCTTGCACACTACCCAATGCATTCTCTTCTAATTCGAAAACGACCTTTCACCTTCCAAGTGTCTTTTTACCTTCCTCATCCCTAAATACAAAGGCCAAGATCTAATCTTGCCTTTACATGATCAAGGGACATGATTCATTCCCTCCAAAATAAATCAGTTAAAATATTAAAATACAATTTATCTTTATAACTTGAGTGCACTTTATGAAATAAAGTCACTTTAATATTAGAAGGTACATCTTATTAAAAAGTCACTTACATAAAAGAACCACTTTATTACAATTTTATAAAAACTCATTACAAAGTCAAGTGTCTAGTAGTGCAAATATAAGGTTACTTCCGCATACAAGACAAAACATGCGGAGTACCTCCCAAGCTATAAAAGCTAACAGGAAGGGGCAAGGAAAGGTTGGTGCCTCCTTCTAGTTGGAGCTAGAGAATCTAGGGAGTTGTAGCTTCCTTCAGGTTGGAGTTTGTAACTAGGGGATTCGTGCCTCCTTCTAGTTGGTGCTGGAAAATATTAGAAGTTGTAGCTTCCTTTGAATGTAATATAAGAAAACATTCTGTAGATTTCCACGTAAAACTATCGTGCACTGTTTATTTCTTCTTCTGCTCTTATTGTATATTGGATACATTATTTGATTGAAAAGTAAAGTTGTAAAAGGTGGTAAATTGTACTTGATATTGATTCACCCCCCCTCTCAGTAACAACAATTGGTATCAAAACAGGTCACCTTTAAAACAATCTAATCACTAGAAGGAAGATCGTGAGAAAAAACGGAAGGCCACGTTCCAAATGGGATTCCACCTTTTGACAGAAACAATTATGCATATTGGAGCAACAAAATACAAACTTACTTGATAACTTTAGGAGTGGATATCTGGCTCTCAGTTGTCAATGGCTATGAAGTCCCAAAAGTTGCTCCAACTGATCCAAATGGGAAGAAGTTAATGAGTAGTGATTCAAAGGCTAGGCATGTTTTCCTAAGTGGATTAACACCAACTGTCTCTAGCAAGGTGATGGGTTGTGGCACAACTAAAGAGGTATGGGATAAACTTAAAAATATCTATGAAGGCAATCCGAAAGTCAAGCAGGTTAAGCTTCAATGACACAAAGCACAGATTGAAAATCTGAAAATGGATGAAAAGGAAGATATTACAACCTATTTACTCAGAGTAGATGAAGTTGTCAATGTTATTAGAAGATTAGGAGAAGAAGTCAACGACTCCTTGGTTGTACAGAAAGTGTTGATGTCACTTCCTTTGAGATATGATGCCAAGGTCTCGGCCATTGAAGAAAATAGGGATTTGATCAAAATGACAATGGATGAATTACATGGAACCCTCACAACATATGAAATGAGAATAGATACAAAAATGGACAGTGAAATAGAGAAGCAACTTTTAAAGTCACGAAGAAAACAAAGAACACAAAGCATAAGAAAGACTAGGCGATGAATTAGATGAAGAAGAAGCACATTTCGTAAGGAAGCTCAAGAGGGGAACTGGCAAATACAAACGTAACATACCTTTCAAATGCTTCAATTGTGGTAGAATAGGACACTATGCTAAGAAATGTCCTTTTGAAGAAAAGAAAAGCTTCCACAAGAAAAAGAGTCTTTACTCCAAAGAGGACAACTGTTCTTCAAATGAAAGCGATGGAGAAGAAAGGGATGTAAGGGTAGTTCTCTTCATAACTCAAGAAACTCAAAATGATGACCACAAAAATTCTAAAATAGATGAAATCAATTCTGAAAAAGAATCTGATGAAGAGACCCAACAAACCAGTATGGAATCCTTGTGGGGGGGGCATAGACATCACAGAAAGTGAACAAGAAGATGAAGAGAATCTTGAGAAACTGAAGCATGCTGAACAAGAAAATAGCAAGCTCAAAAACAATAATAGAGATTTGAAAAACAAATTGTCAAATTGTTAAGAAGAAAATCATGAGCTTGAAAAGACAATTAACAGCTTGAAGGAGTAGCTAGAAGATTATGATAAATTAAAAGAAAAATTGGATCACACAAGAAAAGAGTTGATGTTGACAACAGAAAAATAGAAGAATTTTGAAGACAATAGTTTGAAGACAGTAGACACAGACAAAACAGACAGGAAAGATGAAGAAAATTCTAGAAACTATGCAAATGCCTTAAGAAGTGGAATCAGCAGACAAGAGGAAGTTGAAGAATAGCAGGAACATGACACCTCTAGCTGGAACAAAATATCAGAATTCAAAAAGGGGGAGACACCAAGAAGGTCATCTTCTACCAGGTATAAGAATACTTTGCTTGGTCATTGTTATACTTGCAGAAACTTTGGACACAAAGCAATTGATTGCAAAATCAATGCAAGAAACAATTGTAAGAAACAGGAATGATTATGGATATCCAAGGGACAATCATGTAAACAGAAGATATGGAAATGCTCATGGATTTGTCAACAGAAATTACAATCCATTTGATCCAATGATGGATCAAAATATTGTATGTTGCAAATGCAATAATCTTGGTCACAAAGCACGATATTGCAGAAATATGAAAGAAGATGTTCCAATGTCAACTACAGTATGGAAAAGGAAAGAAAATCCAAACAGGGAGATTGTCGATTAGCACTGATCGTTGAAGATAAAGAAGATGAATGGTACATAGACAGTGGGTGCTCAACACACATGATTGGGGCCCAAAACAAATTCATCAACCTAAAGAAAAGAAAAAGTGGCAAAGTTGCATTTGGAAATGACTCCTCTGTCAAAATACTTGGAAACGGTGTAGCAAGTCTTGGAAGCGAAAATGTAAAAGCAGCAAATGTATTACTGGTTGAAGATTTGAAGCATAATATCCTTAGTGTCAGCAAAATATGTGATCAAGGATACAATCTTAAGTTTGATTCCCAAAGATGTGAAATCAGAGAATAAAACTCGGGAAGATTGGGTGCAACAGCAACAAGAAGACCAAATAACATATATATCCTAGACAAAGAGGAAAGAAATAAAATTGAAGTCACACAAAAGAACTCCCAAAAAAGAAAGGATAAGAAGACAAAAAGGGAAGAAGAAGTATTATTGAGTGCCATGAGTTCAGGGGGGGCAACCCCAAAGAGAAGAGTTACCCTTTGACATTGATGTCAAACGGGGAGAGAAAGATCAGGAGCATGATGACAGGCGGAGTATGAGTGTTTCCATTAATGACAAAGGCGGAGATTATTGGAAAATTGGTTTTCATTGATGTCAACCCTAGAAGAAGTTGTCGACTCTAGAAGAATCCCTGCAGTTGTTTGAAGAAAAAGAGTATGAAGGACATTACAAGTGCATGTGAAACCCTCCCTCATAGATGGATAGTCCTTGTCATGTCGTTTCCAACAGTAGGTGGTACGTCACATGGTTCTTCATGGTTGAAGAGTTATGCCCTCTTGAAGACGAAGACCCGAAGTATGGTTAAGAATGTAATGTCCCCCACCTCTTGATGAAGAGGGTGTGAGAGACTTAGTAGTCTAGTTGTCCCCACTAGAATCATGGTGACCAAGAAACCCAAAGGACGTACCTAAGCACAATGTTATAATTTCAAGCTGACTTTGGCAGAAAAAGATAAAGTGAAGAAAGGAAAAAACCACATGTGGAAAAGCAAGGAGTTAACTCCACAAAGTGGTTAACTAACTCAACAAAGAATTAGATCAGGGTATAAAAGAAAAGGAGGGCACATCTCTCACTCATTCTGGATTACTATTACTTTTGCATTTGGGCTCTTGAGCACAAAGACGTTTTGAGGGTTTTGAGATTACAAACCCTAGAGATCAACTCGGTGGTGAAAGATCCCACCTATCTTGATCGAAGCTTGGTCTCGGGTGTGCAATATTCCTCCCACACCATTCTACAGCAGGTACAGGTCATATCCATCAGCAAAGGAAGAGATAGTGCGCAGCCTCAGGGGGTTTCCAGCAGGAAGGCGCACCATCTGAAGGAGAACAATTTGATCTAGGAAGAGGAGAAGGATTTTGGGCATAAGGACTTCTGGGTTTTCTTTGTATGACCAAGGGCTCCCTTTCTAGCCCATTTTGGAGGGGGTTTCTCTGTCATATGATTTATTAGAGCTTAGCACGAGTTGGAGAGAAGGAGGGCGCACTCCAGAAGGAGGATTCATCCATCCAAGGGGTCATACCTTCATCATTCAGCTTGAAACTTTGCAAGGGGGTTTGTCTTGCCCCGATCTACTGATCTAGTGATTTTGGTGGTATTTGGAAGCCTTGCGGAGGGCGACCGAAATATTGGGTATCTACAGCGATCCAGAAGGGCACAACTCATCCAGAAAAAGGGATTTTCAGCTATCAAAGGGAAAGACATTAATATTATCCTTTCCATCAGTTATTTGTGGGCCTTTGGAGGCTATTATCTTCAGTTTTGGGCATTGTTGTAGCAGCTATTCTTCCAACTTGATTATTCTTATTGTATTCTCCCAGATTTGAAGATCTATTGTATCGGGATCACTCTATTATCTAAATAAAGGTCATATCTGAAGTTGTTAGTTCTATATCGATCTTCATTGCTTGTATCTTGTCATTTTATTGTGTTATATGCTCAAAATCTATATATCCATGCTAAATCTCTAAGAAATAAACCCTCCATGCACAACTTGAAGAGATAAACCTGCATAACACACTGAAACAACAAACAAACAGTTAAACTATCCTTGTTCCGGGCAAAAAAATTGGCTTGGGAACATTACAGTGGTATCAAAGCGTTAAATCCTCCCAACTTGTGGGGATTAGCGCATGCAGAAGTTTAGTGGTATCTATATGGGAAGGTGCAGAAGACAGACAAGTGAAACAGAGGCAAAAATGGAAGGTTCAGGTGAGGACGGTGATCCACAGGTTTTAGCAAGTATAGCAAAGGAGTTGAAAAGCTCTATAGACAATACACAGAGTACACTTGAGTTTCATTTACAGGAGAACCAGGAGACAATGCACAGGGGACAGGTGGAAATGAAGGAAACTTTGGAGAAAACAAACGCTAATCAGGAAAAAATTGCATCACTCCTATTGCAGATGACACATGGTGGGAATGGCCCAAGCAATTATGCAAACAAGGAAGCCAATGGCTCCCATGGGGGAACTAGACATTATCATGACCAGGATTTTCACTACCATGCAGAGGGACAGAGCTTTGGAGGAGGCTCCTCAAGGGGGGCATCACATAGTAGGGTTACTCCTAGACCCTATATGCCTACATTTTTGGATGGCCAGCCACAGGGTAACCACTTTAATGAATTAGAAGACCACTTTGATGAATATGCTAGGGAATATGAGGCCTTGAGTGCAAGATTCAAAAGACAGGTGACATTGGACCAATATTGTGTTATCAAATTCAGGGGTCAACCCAAAAACTATCACAAGAACAACAATGAGTTGGAGCACAGGGCAGGTAAAAGTTTAAAACGGAGATTCCATACTTTAATGGGTCTCCCAAGGTGTCTGTGCCAACTTGGGTACAGAAGTTAGACACCTACTTGCAACTTAACCCCATGAGGGAGATGGATTCCACCAAGTTTTCCACCATGTACTTGGAGGGCAAAGCTCATGATTGGTGGTACCATGGTTTAACCACCTTGGGTCATAACCAGATCACTACTTACACAGAGTTCACTCAGAGACTTATGGACAGGTTTGATCAAGGAGATCCAGAGCTACATTTCAGGGAACTCACACAACTCAAACAAACTGGGTTACCAAAGATCTATATAGAGGAGTTTCAGAGGGTAGAAGTGATGGTGCCAGATGTGTCTCAGGCGAGACTAATGATGCTCTTTATAGAGGGATTGATGGAACCCCTAAAAGGTTGGGTCAAGGCTTTTAAGACTACCAACTTACATGAGACCTTATGTAGGACTAGGGACTTGATGGGGTCTGCAGCAAAAACTAATTTTGCCCCTAGACCACCCATAAACCAGGGGGGGCGAGATCAAAGGGGGGTTGACAGAGGAAAGGGCAGAATGGATGAGGCTACTAGGAGAGAATTGAGGAGGAAGCAATTATGCTTCACATGCAAAGAACCTTGGGAGCTAGGACACAGATGTATGGGTAAGGGCAAGGCCCATTATATTGAGGTAGTTTTTGATGATGATGAGGAAGAAGATCTCGGCCATATCCAGAACATAGAAGCAAATCCACCTAGAGTGGACCCTACAGAAAATGAAGAAGGGGAAGAAGAAGGTTTCGTCCTTACAGTAGACAAGAAGGTTACAATAGCATCCATTAGCGGGGTGCCTAAATTCAATACCTTCAGGATGAGAGGAGTGCTTCAGGGACAGAAGGTTTCAGTACTCATTGATGGGGGAGCTTCACACAACTTCATAGGTTCGACCTTACTGAAAAAAAGGCATATACCTACAGTGGACTTTGAGGGATTTCGTGTGGAGGTAGCAGGAGGGCACACCATGGCTTGTGACATGTACATTCCAGGGATGAATCTTACTTTGGGCAAGCATGACTTGGCACATGACTTTTATTTGATGGACCTACCAGATACTAACATCATTTTGGGAGTTCAGTGGCTTAGTACATTGGGGCCCATCACCACCAACTACAAAACCATGGAAAT
>ML798291.1:157912-168023 GCA_009831015.1 Picea engelmannii | reverse complement strand
AAAAAGATAAAATCCAATCATAAAAATTCTAGATGCTCGCCCAAGGATCTCGATGACAATGAAATATCTCTTGTAAGAAACTGATGGGACCCATGAAAAATAACAATATAAAAATGCCAACCAAGGTAGAACATGTGTGGGCAATGTTTTTCATGCTTAGGTAGAAGTACCACACATTGTCTTCAACTTGGGGAAGCATAATGTGACCAGGGTAGATTCAAGGTGGGAAATTTGCCTCCTTGAATCTACCTTGGGAGAAAGACTCCTTGGCTGAAATTTGCACCACTCTTGGGAAATTTCACATATCTCTCTCTTCTACTCTCTCTTGTGATGGATTTTCTTTTCTATTGGATGGAGAAGTGATGCACTATCTCTCTTGGATGTTAATTCTTGCATTGTGGTAGAATTTTCTTGGTTAAAAATGAGTTTATCTTGTTGATGCTTGGACTAGGTAAGGAATCTATGCTTTGTTGTTGCTTCTTTCTTAGTTTCAAGTTTAATTTTCTAAGATCTTTGGGAGTATAATGGAATACAACCCCACTAATCCTATCATAATTGTCTTGAATAATCTATTGTACAAAGGGTTACTAGGATAAGTAAAAGAGCTTACACCCTCCTAGTTTTCTCCTTTCTAGTATTGCTTGTCCTAGGGAGTAAAAGGGATTACACCCCTAAGGAAGTAGCATAACTAGCTCACTCATTAAAGGAATCCATAACCCAATATTTTTAGACACTAATCTCTTTCATTGGAGAAATAAAAGCATTGCATTGGTATACGTGAAATTACAAGATATTGAAATTATCTTAGTTGGAATCTTTTCTATGTTCTTTAGGCTTGCTAAATCCCATAGGGAATCTTGATTGGATAAGGATATCTTGTTGTTGTTATAAATTAAAGATACAACCATTAGGTTTGCAACAAATTTCTCTCAAACTCTCACTTTTACTTTATTTAATTTCAACCATTAGAATTTGCTTGAAAGCTGCCATAATGAACTACTAGTTGTTGTGGATCTTTTGGGCGGTTTACTTGAAATTTTTTATGGTTGGAATTTTATGTTGTAGAATATGTATGCTACAGACATAAGGCTGTCATAATTTCTCTGCAATAACATCATTTAACAACCTTACATTGTTGCTAAAGTCTTGTCTTATTTCACTTGAGTTATACTAGTCATTGCTAGCTCATCTCTTGCATATTTAACTAGACTTTTAGTGACATGTTTAGCAGCTCTAATTATCGTTCATTTTTTGATTTATATCATAGTTTACTGCTGCTATATAGGACAACAAGTTTCACTTGCTTTTCCATTGGAATATTGGGCTTGTATTTTCATCTTTTCTTGTGTTTCAGACAGGTACAACAATCTTTTGCAGGTACACTGCTTCTTGGAAACCTTTGGAAACCTTCCCTCATCGACAATAATTCATCCAAGTCCTTCAATATATCCACAACTTGACCTATAGGGGATTTATCCTTCATCACTTCACTTTCCATCTCAATCCCCTTAGGGTCACCTGAGACTCCCCCCTTGTGTAGGATTTATTTTTAACTAAAGTGAGGTGAGGGTTTATCTAAGGTGATATTGGGTAGACTCTCCCATAGTTCTCACAATTTTGTGGATTGGGTCAGGCTTTTTCCACCCTAAAATTTGAGCGATAACATATCCAACGATGTACGTTCCGTCACATTCACCAGGTGATGACACCAACATGTTCACAACAAGAAAGATATATTTTGATCTTGATCTCAATCTACAACCTCTCAACGCGTCCTCTGAGTAAAATCATTCAATCAAAATTGGTCTTTTGATTCTCGCAACATGTGTATGTGTAATTTAAAGAATGGAGAGAGAATAATTAAATACATAGAATTAACCCTGGTTTACACACCCACTATATGATCTTTCATTATATCATTAAAGGAATAAAATCACACATGAAGGCTCGTTCCTTCTTGGTCTCTTGGATCTCTGAAATCTACACTTTCTCACACTCAATCTCATAGAGACTCTCTAAAGATTGACTCTTGCGAAAACATTCAATATATTTTTATCTCTCGGATAGCTCACAATCCAACAAAAATCTTGATTTATCTAAACAAAATCCCAATCTGGAAATTGTTCCTAAACTCTAGCAACAACTCAACACCTTGCAAACAAACTCAACGAAAATGTCTTTTAGATAATTTTTTTAATTATTACAAATATAATAAAAGAAAGTAGGGAACCAACTCCCTTGATAGATGTTTGTGGCCATTGGGGTCAATTTCAAGATCCACTGGTAGATGCTCCTACATCAAACTCCCGAGGAAGATTTTTTTTTTCCATGGGATCTTCAACACTTGCAGCATACTTGGAAATTTATGTCGTTGTCATCCAAGTAAAATCCTCAATGGGTTGATTCTTCCACTCAACCACATATTGAAATTATTCTTTACCTATGGTTTTCTTTGTCACTTTCTAATCTAGCACTATCCCAATCTCTTTTTGCACTAGTCTGGGTAGTTGTCCTTTCCATCCTATGGTATAATCTTGTAACATCCATATTTTCACTGACCACATTTTCATAACAAAGATTATTCTTTGAGGACACTTTCATACAAGTGATCCAGCTAAACATGGTACTTTATGATTATCTGATTTGGTTTATGAGTTAAAGTTTATGCTATAATTAAAGGTTAAAATTTTGATATGTTGTTTATATTGATGTATAAAATTGACTTGTATTATGATGAGGTTTCCTGAGTGTGCAAGAAACATAATGCGATGAGTATGTTGATGGCATCGACATAACACCTTGGACTCTGGATTGAGTCAGGGAGTGGACTATTGACTTTGTTTATGAGTACTTGATTTTATTACGCCTATATTATGATGATGATTTCGGTGATGGATTCCATGTATAAGATTTATTAACATCATTTTTGTTGGTGGATGCAGGCATGATGATGCTTGCTAATCCTACTCACATATGGAGTAAAGGGGTCATGCACAGATATCAGATAGATGAGGAAGAGGTGTGGTAGTGTCCCTTTCACAACCTACTAGCACTCATGTTGTGACCTTAATTGAAGGTTAACGACTACCTTGTTCCTGAGAGGTTCATGATGTCATGAGGTCAAACTGAGACAGTCTCTCATGGGGATTTTTGAGGGGTGTGCAATAAGTAGGATTCATTATTCCTCAGTAAGCCCTTAGATTCACACAAGGTCGACAAGTGGAGTATTGACTCCAAGAGTCAGACAACTTCCAAACTAAGTCAAATGGTGAGTGGAACCCTTGGAGAATGTAGGTGCATCTTGAAGGGCACATCGCATGAATAATTTAGTGAGTTATTAAAAGTCTAGAATACCTTAGAGAATAAAAAAATACTTAGAACTGATAGAAAGAGAATATAAATTTATACAAATTTATAAACTAGAAACATAATAAATATAAGTCAAATTGTTATGCCTAATAAATTTTTATAGAAATGGGTCTAAGGGAAATCAGACTAATTAAAATATAGAAAGGGAGAATAACAATTAAGACATGTGCACAATGTGTGCATGAAATGAATAAAAATATTTTTAATAAAAATAAACTATTTCATGAGAGAATGGATTGCCAACATAGAGTTAGAATCCTAAGTCAATCTAGATGCTAAATCCTAACTAAGAGAAGAGTCCTAATCAAACTCCAACTGTAAATTAGTTAGGAGAAACAATAAAGAAGAAATTGGGGAACTAAGGGACAACTAGGAGAAAATCTAGGAAATAATTGTGGATGTGAGAGAAAATGCTATTTTTTTTTATTAAAAAGAAATAAACATGTGAAACTTGGGGAAAGTGTGACATGTGTTGGGGGTGAATAATCTCTAATTTAATTTTTAAAAATTATTTAATTGTGCTTGAATTGACAAGTGTCAAAACAATGTTTCTTATAAAAAGAAGGAAGAGTAAGGAGGAAATGACACTATTATTGGATGACTAAAATGCTGTCAAAAAATTTCATGACTAGTTTACTTGTGTGAGTTGGGCCACAAGCTTTGTGCAAGAGGTGGAAGCCTCTCCTTGCGAGCGCAAGCTTGACCTAGTTTTTGGATCTGGAATTTTGTGTGTAATCCCTTTGCGGATCGGGGGCTAAGGGGGAAGAAGAGTACCCCTAGCATAGGCTAGGAGGTACCGATAAAGTCATTGATTAGTAGAGAAAGGAAGGGACACAGTGCAAGATTTCTAGTTGAAGATCATCCTCATATATTATTATACATCCAGTTACAATAATTCCTTGTCTAGCTATTTTATTTTTATTACAATCCTTGAATTGTAAAATTGAGTATGTATGGAAAAATATTGATTTGTGACATAACATTTACATTCATTATGTATGTATGCAATTTCTTGTTGTAGATAGACTGGATATTTTTAGCAGGTTCACAATGGATGTTAAATTAATTGCTGTAATAACCATTGAAGAACGTTTAATTAGTGGCATAGCATTTCCGATCATTATGTATGCATATAATTTTCTTATGATAGATGGAGTATGTCTTTTAGCATGCTCATAATGGATTTTAAATAAATTCTTTTATAAATAACTGTATAGAATTGGGTTGTAAACTTTCGGGTAAACATGGATTGCTCTCATATTATCTCAATTTCACTTCGTTAGAAAGGATCAACACCCTAGATAACTCTTGAGTCCCTAGATGTAGCATTAATTTCTATTTAAATAGGGCCAAGGAGGTTGAGACCAACATTTCTCTCATTCTTGTTTTACATTCTCTTTAAAAACCTGCATCCAATAAAATCCTATGCAGAGATGAAAAATTCAAGGTCCTAGCTTAAAAATTCAAATTGGAGCAACCAATTTAAATAAATACTTATGTGTTTACACTTATGCATTTTATTCTTACCTTTGTCATATTAAAGGTTCTTGATTGATCAATGAAATATCTCCAGAATCCATGGGAGGCTCACAAATGCGATCTGATGTCTCTGTGTCGTGTTTTCATTTCAAATTTCGTTTACTTTACCCGCGTTTATAATTTTGATTTGAATTGTGATCCAGGTGGATATCGGTGTCCACCCACCTTTTCCAACTGGCTCAAAACAGTTTTCTGACAATTTTGGTAATTTACTATTTTTAGCAGTTTTTAACTTTCGGGGCCATTTTGAGGCCCTAAATGATGTTTTTTGGGGGAAAATGTTTGAAATATGAAATTTCATTTGATATTGCACCTAAAATGAATCTCCTCGACGATACCTTTCCAATGGGATATCATACGCCTAAAATGTATATCGTATGCAAAAGTTACGACCCTAGGAAGTTGATGTACTTACTTAACCAAACGGGGCCCACATGACTTTTGGCACTTCATCTCCTAGGGTTAGGTTTTTGGATGTTGAGGGATTTTGACATTCCTTCTTATTGTAAAAAGGCCTTCAGAGCCTCATTGTAATCATATTCTTGTGAATGTGAGTAGCCGTCACATCTCTTCTCAGAGATAAGCTGCCACCATTCTAGCGAGTCTTTCACTCTGTATTTTTACAGTCTCTGTACATTTATTTCATTAATAGAAATCGTGTATTACTGTATAGCTGTGTTTATGGTTGCATCTCTGATACATTTATGCTATATTATTTAATATATGCAATATCTCTATGCATTTCTTTATTATATCTCCGTTCTCATTCTGTGCCAAAAATAATCCGAATCAGTGGTATCAGAGCAGGATGATATTGATCGTTTTTTCAGTGCATGTCCCTGAAGAGGTCTAAGTATAGAAAGTTGGGTCTCGAGCTTTTCTCTCTTGAAGGCAATCGCTCTCGCACACCCAAGAAACCCTCCATGGTGGAAGAAAAGAAAAATTATGGAGCAGATGATCCTATCAGTTTGTTGCTTGAGCGAGATCTCACACGACAGAGGGACGAAATGATGGAGAATTTTTTCCACATCCTTCAATGCCTTCCGATAGCATCAAGGGCATCTTCAACAAGCAACCACTTTGGAGGCACCTCACCTTTTAAGGTACATGTCAATTTTGATATTCCTATATTTGAAGGTCAGATATATGCGGATGCCCTAGATAAATGGTTAAATCTGTTAGAAGGTTATTTCTTTGTTCACAATTTTTCCGGCAAAGAAAAGATCGTCTTCGCGCTCCTTAAGGCTCTCCCCCATGTCAAACATTGGTGGGAAACTTACTGGGAGAAAATTTCCACAGAGGAGTTTGGAATATATGGGGCCGAGCCCACTTGGGATTTTTTTGTGGATGCAGTAAAGGTACAGTATTACCCTGTTGGTAACTATGAGGACCAGTACATGAGATGGACCACACTGTAGCAAGAGAGGGGCCAAGAAGTTCCAGAGTTCACCAATACCTTCCATACCTTGTGCACCAAGCTGGGTATCAAAGACTCTGAACAACATTTGGTTCTTAAATACCGCGGGGCTCTACACAGATACATCCAAACTGAAATGGATTTTATGGAAATCTCATCACTCGGTGCTGCTTATCGATATCATGTTAAAATCGAGCAGAAATTTAAGAACCAGAATAAATGGGAGTTTGGGTCTGCAAATCCGCAACAACCAAAGTATGACAAAGATGGCCCTAGAAAACAATCTCTTGAAAACCAATTCAAGCCACATGAAAAGAAGGGTCACGGGAAGACAAAGAAGGACACCAGAAAATGGTGCGATTTCCACAAAATCCCCTGGCACAACACCGATGAATTTCACTCAAAACAGTCATTGGTGGCCGAGATCAAAGACAAGGAGCTAAGCCCTGATTCAAAATCTGATTCTGAAAATAATGGTAAAAGACAGATCATCAACACAGACCCCACTGCTATTGTCGTGATCGCAACAATTCAACCAGAAGAACCAGTAGATCCTAAAGACGGGGAGTGACTTTTTCATTCACAGATGTGGGTGAAGGGGACCCCACTGCATTTTATTGTTGATAACAGAAGACAGAAGAACCTCATATCAACAAAGGTCCACCACAACCACAACCATACAACATCGGGTGGCTTCTCCAAGGACGAGATCTTCGTGTCAGCCAACAGTGTCAATTTTCATATGGTATCCAACCCTTCAAGGATGAGGTATTATGTGATTTTGCCCCACTAGATGTCTGTGATGTTCTCTTGGGCCAACCATATATGTGGAAGCACTATGTTGTTTATGAGTCTCGACCCCACAATGTCATTGTTTCTCTGGGGGGTCATCTCTACAGAATACCATAGGTAGTTCTGACTATTGTTCCACCAAAAAAGTGTCGCAAGGTAGTGTCTCATACTACAAAATTCAACTTCTTCACAATTTGTTCAAAAGGGGAACAAAAGGACATTGCAACCACTACAACCTCGCCACAAACACCTTTTATCCAACAAAAGCAGGTCGACAAGGTTGCAGCAAAGTGTAAAGATTCCTTTTGCACATCGTCCTCTCATATATCTCGAGTTGTTGAAGAACCTCAGCCTCAACAAGTCCTTGACAGACTTCCACAAACTGAGCAGCGCGACGTCTCCAACAAGGCAAGCAACTCTCCAAGATTCAGATTCAACAAACATTTCTTCCTCTCCCCCGGGCACTCAACACAATGGATACCATTGCTACCTAAGGAGGTAGGATTGATCCAGGTGGATATCGGTGGCCACCCACCTTTTCCAACTGGCTCAAAACAATTTTCTGACAATTTTGGTAATTTACTATTTTTAGCAGTTTTTAACTTCTGGGGCCATTTTGAGGCCTTAAACGATGTTTTTGGGGAAAAAAGGTTTTCAATATATAAGTTCCTTCAATATTGCACATAAAATGAATCTCCTCGACAATACCTTTTCAATGGGCTATCATACGCCTAAAACGAAGATTGTATGCAAAAGTTACAACCTCGGGAAGTTGATGTATTGATCCAAAATCGGATTTAGGAGCCTGACATGGCTCAAAAAGGCTCAAAAATGAAAGTGCTCAAAATTTGATGAAACCAACGCCATTGCGTTCATCTCATTCTCCCGATTCCGGCCATATATTTACTTTCTCAAGACAGACTCCGGATGTGAAAAATATCGCACGACAATAAGATTATTCAATGGCAAAAGCCAATGGTCAATTGGCAAATGAATAAGTGCCACATGGCCCAGGCATGGGCAGCCACATGACACTTCACTACTAGTTGGCAGGTAAAAAGTATGTAGGGGTCCATGGGATTCGAACCTCTGACCCATGGCTAACTCCAAGTCTTTGGTAAAGTCCTATTACCAACCTACCAAAGCTAAATTGATGAAAAAAACCCACTTTTATATAGTTTTGGGTTAAAATGTCCAAAGGAGGGTGCAAGGGGGCTAGGGATAAGCCCCCAAAAAAGGTTTCATGGCAGGTGCGCACCCAAGGGCTAGTGCTGGGCGTGCCTAAGGGGTAGTTTAGCCCAGAACACATGAAAGGCGCCCCAAAACTAGGAGTTGCAGTTAAGGGGGCTGGCACTTAAGCACTGGGCATGCCAGCACTTGGCCATGTGGCCCCATACGACTTGGAAAAGGGGGCGCATGCCCTATTAGAGGGGGCTACTTTGTAATTTGGAAAAAATGTGGTTTTTTAACATTATAGAGTGGGTTTTTCACTGATATTCTGCCCAGAAAATGGATTTTTTGGGGATTTTGGCCGATTTTTGGGAGATATTGGGCTCTTTTTGAGGAACAGATTTTGGGAGGAAGTTGGGAAATAATAACCAACTTCAGATCTATATAAACCAGGCCTATTTGAGGCTATGGAGGACAGTCAGAGTAGAGTTATGTTGAAGGGAAGCCAAACCAAAGCCATTTTTATGCAAGGAAGTTGTTGAGGAGCAGACGCTTGCGGGCCATTTCTGGGAGCTCCAGTCATCCGTTTTGCGTGTCGTTTCTTCTGCTGGGTTCTAGAGATCTAGAAGGACATGAATAGATCAGTCTTGTAGCCTAATGGTACTGCTTTGATGTACATTTTGAGCTTTTGAAAATAAATAAAGAAACCTCCCCCACTGAGACAAAGGCCCGGAGACGTAGGCAATTTTGTGCCAAACTCCGTTATCACTTCTATTGTTATGGTTTGTTGTTCTTATTGCTTCAGTTCAGATCTGTATTAAGTATTATGGCTGTGATATATTCTCTCATCTTCATCCTCTTTCATTCAACTTCATAAATGGTTAATTAACACATGCAATTAATAACTCAACCACAGTCATTAAAAGATCTTTTTGGATCAAGAGGTATCAAAGCTAGTTGATGTTTGGATTTGAGTTTTGCATGTTAACCAGGGAAAAACTACAACATGGTGAAGGTGAGATTGTTGCAGAGAATACATTAATTGGATTGAGAAAAAGAGCTTCTCACAGCGAGAAGATGGCATCGGAAGAAGGGCTTTCTCAGGATGAGAAAGAGTTCCGGAAAACTTTCCTTGCTATGTCGGAGATGGTGAAAGTTTTGTACGAAGATTACTTGGAACGAAATATTCCATTTTTGGGTGAATCTTCAAAGGGAAAAAGTGAAGAGGAAGAGGATCATCCTCAGATTCCTCCTTCACCTCCATCATCACCTCCTTCTTCTCCTTCTTCTTCAAGTTCAAGTTCTAAATCTAATGTAAAGAAACATGTTCATAAACATAAGAATGAAATGCCATTCTTAAAACTTGATGTTAAATTTGAGTTACCCATATATGATGGTGAAGTAAATGCAGAGAAACTTGACAATTGGATTTGGCAGATGGAGGTTTACTGCAGTGTGCAACAGATCAAGGATGATGCCACACAAATCAAGTTGGCATCTTTGAGACTTGCAGGTACAACTCTCATCTGGTGGCAAAGCAAGTTGCAAAATGGAACGCAACGAGTGGGTAATGTATTTCCATCATGGAAAAGCTTCATTTCTGCACTTAGGAAACAATTCTATCCTTTGGGTTATAAAGAAAAAACATTAATTGAATGGCCATATTTAAAACTAAGAAAATGACAAACAGTGCAAGAGTATACTGATGGCTTTCGAAAAATGGCATTGATGTTAGATATCCCTTTACAAACACAAGAAACTCTTATGAAGTATATAGGAGGTTTACCTGTGCATATTAGAAACACTGTATTCATGTTTGGACCC
>ML798291.1:133513-149228 GCA_009831015.1 Picea engelmannii | reverse complement strand
TTATCTAAGATATATGAGAGATATGTGTGAGGATTTAAAAGGATTATATTTTGTAATAATGGGAAATAGGTTGAGAGAAAAGTGGATCTGTAATAATGAGATGGTTATCTTATCTTCAAGGCTCTCATGTATAAAAGAGAGTGATCTCTCTTCATGAGGATTCAATTAGTTTATTCAAGTAGAAGAGGAATTAGATTATTCAATTAAGATGTAATTAGAATTAGAGTAGTCATTAATGGTAGTCATTAGGATTCGAAAGAGAAAGGGATTCTTAGCTTTGATTCATGGTTTTGGTTTTCATGCTTTCATTATTCTTTTATGAAGATTGATTTGATTATTGAATGTAAGATCGCTTCATTGGTGAGATCTCTCATGTGTTGTTGTGCCATTTAACTCTTCACTTGTTGTATATGCTTTTCCTTCATGTAGTTCTCCATTTCTAGATTAATTTCCTTTATGCAATTTCCCATTCTTAGAGTAATTTCATTTATGCAACTAGATTAATGATTCAATTCCAGTAGTGTTTTAGATTAATGATTCTATTTCAGTTGTGTGTTAGATTAATGATTCAATTTCAGTTGTAGATTAAACATTAGATTAGATTAGTCTCACTTCAATCTTGCATATACTTTGTGTGTGCTTCGTCAGTTTACGACCCCCGGGTTGACAAATTAGATAGTTGGGCAAATACTACAATGCAATTAATTCAACATTAGTTCGGCCTAATGTAACGATTGTTGTTCCTTTTGAAGGTCGTGTTGTTCCTTTGAATAGAACAACTTTTGTTCCCTTTATGATTGTTGTTCCTTTACAGGTGTTGCATCTCTGAAGGCTGGGTATTGAAAACGGAAGGTAAGAACCTACGTAGGCGACAAGTAAAACGCTTGTGCCAACGCTTACCTTTGGTTGATGCATAAAGGTTGTTTTTAGGACATCTTTAGAGCCCAACAGACATATCTCCCAATTCTCCTCTTATCTTCTCAATCACCTGCTTGCTTCTTTGCACCAGTTTGTTCTGCTCAAACATGATTTGAACCATAGGTCATATCTCATTTATGGATTTGGTGATATCCATCCAGACATTTTCCTTGACCTCAACAAGTGTTTTGCCTGCCACTGTTTTCTTTTGAAGCTGTTGCAATTCCTGTTTGAGCTTGTTTGATGTTTGTTTCTCCTTGGAGTAGATTGTTTGGTAAGAAGACTTGAGTTCCTGAAGGTTCTCAATCTCCTTTTTAAGTCTTCTAATCTCTTTCAACTATGCATTCTGCTCCATTATCAACCTGAGCATCTCATCCTTTTCCCCTTATGTCTCAATTATCTCCTTTGCATGTGCATCTTCCCTTGGTGGCAGTTTCAACTGTTTCCTCAGAGATGCTATATCAACATTTTTCTTTTTAAGCATCTCCTCAACTGCTTTCACATTTCAGGGGTCATACCTAATCTTGAGGACCAATTATTCCAACGTCTTAATTCCGTTATCCTTTGAAAATGATGATATATTTTCTAATTTTAGCTGCATCTAGACATTGCTCAGAGATACCTGTAATTTAGTGGTCGCAGTAGAAGCATTTTCCAACGTGGAGAAAATCATTTCCCCAGTTTTCTTGTGCAGATCCATTTGATCAGCAGGATGCACATCCCTAGTATGAAACTTGAATGTTGCCCTTTTGTAATCAGTGATTTCTTTCAGGTATGACACCTGTGCCTGCAGAAATGCCATGTGCATTCTACCCTTCTCTGTATCGAATGTGGACAATAGTCTGTGTTGTGTTGTTGATGTATGTTTCCAAAATTGAGAATATGTACTGTTGGTCAGCGTCTGATTTTTCTTTTTGATCAGGTCATACTTCTAAAAAATACTCAACTTTGGTTCTACTTTACTTGGGTGGTCGACTGGTGGAGAATTTGTGGGCTTCTTAGGCACAATGACAGACATGATTTTATTGTTGCTTGTGCTCAAAAGTGACCGATCATCTTTCATAGTTGCAGTGGATTGGATTTCCTTTTCACTAGTTGTGTCAGGTGTAAGACTGGTTTTTGGCCTTTTGGTGTGTAATTGGAAATCTTCAGCTGAGACTTCAGTGATGGAAGGTGAAGTATCCTTCTTGGGTCTTTTCTCCTTAGGAACCTATGGTATAGTAGTCTATAATATGATGACCGAGGGGTCCTGCTGTTCCATCAAGACCAGAGTGTTCGGCTCCCATTCTGTTTGATTCGCGAACTTCTCTATCTCAGGCTTGGGTGTATGAACATATGGGACATTTTTGTTTTTAATCCTCATCTCAGAAATTATCCCGCATGGATCATAGTGCCATATGAAACTAACAAAAAACTTCATTTCTTTCAATAGTCTGTCTGCTTCCTCCCCGACGCCTCGGCTATTGCAGATGAAAGACCCTATTTTCCCTTTAATTCTAAGCTGTTGTTTCTTTTTCAGAGACACAAAATGTATGTCATTTGAGTTAATCATTTGCCTTATGTATTCCAGGGAAAATATCCTCACGGGTAAATACTTGGACAATTTGTATGGAGCCAACTCGCATCCCTATACCCTGATCTCGGTGTGGTTTTTGTAAAGATACCAGTCTCTAGTTTTTGCAAGGTCTAAGAGGTGTAAAATCCTTTGAATCTCCTCATTTATTCTCGGTTTAGGTCTGCCACTGAGCATGCTCACCACTGGATGGTAGAATTGCTCGATAAACTATTTGAAGCTGAATTCTATAGAATTTTGTCTTAGTAGCGAAGTCCAAGCTGTTATTGCCCGCGGTCTCCCATTCTTGTCCATCTTCTGCATTGAAAAGGAGAATCTGTCCACCTGAAAGAAAGTGAACATGTAGGCCAGTATTGAGGAATACCGAAACATGCCTTCTGTGGCGAAATTTGAAAATTGTTCATGAATATTGTTCACCAGGAAAGTGCTGTAGTCAAACTGTGTGGTGGGTCTTTCTTCTGTGGAGAAGATGGACAGAAAACCCAATATGGGTTCATCCACCCATTGGTCGGAAAAAAATCCCAACAAAGCACAGAGCGACGAAATGATTTGGTTTCCCTTTACTAAGAATGGGGAGAAAGGGTACAGGGGATTTGTCTTGTGGATCTGAGCAGCCCGAGGGAGGAAAAGCTCGAAAATTTGGGCTCTATGAGGGAATGATAGCTTCCAGTATAGCTCCGTGATGACTTCGAGGTTGAAAGGGGAGACGGATTTGGTTCTTGGTATATGCATCATTTGATCAATGGTCTCTGGTGTGATGAAGAACAGGGTTTCTCCTGATGAAGATACTATGGATATCTGTCCAGGGAGGTAATGAGCCTGTCACCTAAGGGCGAACTCAGGGAAATGGTGGACCTAGGGGAAAAGATACAGGGGAAGGTTGGATTTCCAGAGCCCAATTTCATCACTCTGATCTAAGAAAACATATTTTAGCCATGACTGCAAATCTGCAAAGTCAAATTCGCACATGGTGTCTGCGATTAAATGATTCTTGTCAGCCAAATGGATCCTGTTGAGGTTGATAGGAGGCGGGAGGAAAGGATTTTCCTCGGCTTCTGCTCTCTTTGATTTTGGTGCCATCACTGTGAAAATACCTATAAGTCAAACAAAAAGTTAGTGGGGATGACTGTGGTTTTGGACGATTGACTGAAACGGAGGTAAGACAGGGATAATTTCTCTGGTGTGAGGACAAAGTAAGAAATGGGAAAATGAACGGGAAGAGTGGTTTTGAGCAAACAGATGCCCATTGGGCGTGGGGGACAGATCAACAAGCTAACAGATAAGTTAGCTAGTAATAAATTGCCAACGGGTCCTTTGGAGCGTGAGATGGCAGGTAACAATGAATGACGAATACGACCGGGTGACATGGCGGGTGTTGATTGGGAAGTGACCATGGAGAAGGGACTTGTAACGGACAAATAGGGGGAATGGACTGACAGAGTAATGAGATGTGACCTCTAGGGGAACAACTGGAGAATGATGTCATGGGGTGATGGGGGTATGTTAGAAAATGGTAAGCGGTGGGAGTCTGGACCAACGGATTCCTGCCACGTAGAAAAAAGGGCCTACCAGAAAATCACTCCATTCCAGACCCCCCCCATCGTTAAAAGCAGACCAGTCGGGGGGGTCAAAAAAATATCATCAGCCATCCATCGGTGCGCCTGCCGCTGGACCGTGGATCTGAGCGCGATGTTTAACCAACATTCCGGACCCCCCCCATCGTTAAAATAAGAACGGTCGGGGGGGGGGGGGGTCCGGAATTCAATCTTGACCATGGATCTAAGCGTCGACACCTCAGCTATTCAGATGCGCGCCTATGTTATACATGATTCCGGACCCCTCCCTATCATTAAAGGTAGAATGGTCGGGGGGGTCCGGAAAGACTTGTCAACCATAGATCTGGGCGCCCACTCTTCAGTCGTTCATCTATGCACTGTATTTACTCTGTGAACACAAAGTCATATTTGTTCCAAAATTTAGGATAAGTGCATTATGTGGATTCACCCAAGCTCTCTCTGTTTTATCACCATGGGGGTTAGACATCAAACTTTTAAAACATCAAAGATATGGTTCAACATCGATCATCATGCTTGTTTTATTAAGATAAAGAAAACTACCCTATGTTCTAACATAATTACCTATGAAATTTAGCCTAGATTAAACTGTTGGACTAAGAAAACACTTTACCCTGGGGTTATTTAACCAAGATTAGGCAATTTGGTCAAATTTATTCACTAGCTAACCTAATTTGCTTGGCTAAGATTAAATAGTTTAGCCAAGCTTATTCACTACTCCTATCTTTGTTATTGCATGGGGCTCTATCCAATTTATTTTATTCCCTCTTTTATTCTTTTTCTTTCTTTTTCTTTTTTCTTTCTTTTCTTTTCTTTTTATTTTTTCTCAAATTATTTGCAGAATGGAAAATCATTTGACAAACAAGACAGTAAAGTGATAACATTTCAGTCACCAGTTGATCCTATAGATTATAGGGTTATAACAGTGGCTCCACCTGGGGATGGTACTCTCCTTGAGAAGTGCCAAGAATCCTGTTTCCTGATGTTCTAGAAAAAATTTCTTCACAGTAGCCTTTGTTGTTTGATTTGTTTTATTTTTGAAAATTTGATGATAATGTTCAGTGGCTTAGGGCCTTCTCTGCGGGCTTCAACCATCTGACCAAAGTTATTCACTCAAAACTTGTAAGCAAAATGAAATGATTTGTACAATGGAAAGGTGTGACTGAAGGTCTCTACTGAGGAGGTGAATAGTGCTTCAACATTCTACCATTCACAGGTCCTCCTGGCAGAATGGTCCCATTGCTGTTGTTGAGCAGGAAAACATTATTCCCTCTGAATGTGTGAATTATGTAAGGTCACTTCCATAAACTGTCAAATTTGCCATGATTCCCCTTATCTTCATTTCGGGCATCCCATCTCAGAACCAGGTCACCTAGCTCAAAGTTGTCTTCTTTAGTTATTTTATCAAATATCTTTTCTATGCTCTCCTGGACAACCTGAGTTTTGTTGTACACTTCTTCTCTGGACTGCTGCAAATGGATCATCTGGTTTATCCTTCTTTGGGAGTCGTTCGGCTCGGCTTACATCTCTTGCAGTAGTTTCATGACATGAACCCCTAAGAAGGTAGGAAAAACTGCTTCAGTACCATAGACCAACTGATATGGAGACATACCAATTGACCTCTTGGTGGTCATTTTGTCGGCCCACAGTGCGAAAACCAGCTTGTTATGCCATGACTTTTTGTTTTCTTGCAATGTCTTCTTAATAATGTTTACCAAGGTTTTATTGGATGACTCTGACAACCCATTTCCCTGAGGGTAATAGGATGTGGAATGTCCCAAACTGATATGATACTAGTTGCAAAAATCTATGAGCTTCTTGGACCAGAAAGCAACTGCATTGTCAGTTATAATTTTCCTTGGACACCCAAAACGAGACAAGATATTTTTTTCTAGAAATTTAACAATGACAGAATCAGTAGCTTGCCTGCTTGGTACAAATTTGATCCATTTTGTGAAGTATTTCGTAGTAGTAAGAATCCACTTGTGCTGCCCCGAAGAGGGAGGATGTATTTCTCTGATAAAGTCTAATCCCCATTGCTGGAAAGGAGCTTCAACAGATATTGGTTTCAGGGGAAAAGGGCGGAGCTTCCTTTTGCCCTCGAACACCTGACATTTGTGACATGAAGTTACCTTCTAATGCACATCAACAAATAGTGTAGGCCAATAGAACCTAGCTCTGAGAATTTTATTAGTTGTGGTCTTCCAGCTCAGATGACCGCCACAATCTCTTGCATGAAAATCCTGCAATACTTTGTTAGCTTCATCCTTTAACAGACAATTTAACAAAGTACCTCCAAGATCCTTCCAATATAGATTGCCTTCTAGAATGCAAAATTTTAATGCTTTCAATTTAAAAAACCTAGCTTTAGTTTTGGTCAAACCAGGGGGAGCTTGTAAGTTATGCAAAACAAATATCAGGTCTGCGTACCATGGAGAGTTCAGAAATACCTCTTTCACACTTGGAGTCACCTACTCTCCCTATTCATCTACTGCAGCTAAGAAATTAATATCAAGAGCATGGAAATTGGATTCAGCCATTAACTTTGATAGACTTTGACCTTTAATCAGTTTAGTAGGCTTAATCTCTATGTCATACTCCAGAATGATAGCAATCCATTTTCCTCTTCTGCCATCTAGATTGTCCTGGGTTAAAATGTCCTTTACTACTACGATGGTGTGGGAATGGAGAATATATACTCTAACATCCTTTATCGCTTTTACCAGGGCAAAAGCTTGTTTCTCCATTATTTTATAATTCAAAGCAACATCTCTTAAATATTTACTTAAAAAGGCTATGGGATGTTCATACCCTTCGTTGTTTTTCTGTAGTAATACTGTTGCAATGGTATGTTCAGAAGCAAAAGAAAAAAGGTAAAAATCCTTGGTGAAGTCAGGACTGATCAAGACTGGAGCCTGTGTGAGTGCATGTTTAACTTGTTCAAAATACTGCTTGGATTCAGAGTCCCATTTTATTTTTGTGTCCTTTTTTAACATGTTGGCGATGTTCCTGAGAAGCTCAGCCAGGTTAGGTATGAATCTTCTCAGAAAGTTTATTTTTCCAATGAAAGATTGTAACTCTTTGATATTCCTTGGGTGTTCCAGTTTCTGAATGGCTTCTATTCTGCTGGGATCTATCTTAATTCCATCCTTAGAGATTATGTGCCCCAACATTTTACCTTCCTCTAATCCGGAAAGACTTTTATTAGGATTCAGAGAAATCCCAAATTTCCTACATTTCTCAAACACTCGTCTGAGATGTCGTAAGTGCTCGTCATCAGATTGGGAATAAATAGTTACGCCGTCCAGATAAATGACAATAAATCTACCAAGTTCTTCCACAAAAGCGATGTCCATCTCTCTTTGGAAAGTGGCTCCAGCATTCATCAAACTGAAAGGAATTTTCATGTACATGAAGGTACCCCAAGGTGTTGTGAAGGTTGTTTTTTCTTGGTCATCTAGATGAATGAGAACCTGGTTATAGCCTGAGAAATCATCCAGTAAGGAGATTTGGCTGGATCCAACTACCTTTTGTAAAATGTGGTCCATTTTTGGCAATGGGTAGTTGTCTTTTAGGGAAACCTTGTTCAGGTTTCGGAAATCAATGCAAAGCCTGATTTCCCTAGTTTTCTTTCGGGTTGGGACTAGATTTGAAACCCATTTGGAAAATCGTAAGGGGACTATGATTTTAGCATCATACATCTTTTTGATTTCTTTTTCTATCAGGGGAAGTAACTTGGGATTGATTCTTCTAAGTTTCTGTCTGAAAGGTTTTTGATTTTCTTTTATCGGGATCCTATGTTGAATGATGCTTGTGTCATAAGATTTTAAGTCTTCATATCTTCAAGCAAAAACGTCTGCATATTCCTTAAAAAGTTCAATGTATTTGAGTTTCTGCTCAGGAGGTAAGGATTTGGAAAGTTTTACTATCCTGGGTTTCTCTTCTGTCCCTATGTTACAGTCTTCAACCTCTTTTCCACTGGCTTCAATTTTAGGTTTTTTAGCTACATCATTAAAATCAAATAAGTCTTCTAACAGAACTAAACCCCTAGGTAAAACATTACTCTTTAAATGCAAAACATCAGAATCTATCTCATCTTCACCTAATTCTTCTGTATCTATTTTATTTACACTATTATTTCCAAAAACCGATTTATTTACATTTTCATCATCATTTTCTAAGTCTATGTTTGTACACTCGAAATCATTTTTACATTGTAGAAAATCTTCAATTTGGTCATCATTCCCAAATACCTGCCAGTATCTGATGTTGTCCGGGATAGTCGGTCTGCACTTTACCTCCACCGTGTATGGGCGAGTGGAATGAAAAGGTATCTTTCATGTAGCTGCTAACATAGCTAGACCATCTGCTAAAATGTTCTATCCCCTGGGCATCACTTGCAAATCAACTTCAGTGAAACATTGAAGGGCATCCAAAACGACATTTCTATAAGCTCTAAGCCTGGGATGTTTTGCTGCATACTCACCTTTAATTTGTTTGATAATTAATTCATAATCGCCTCTTACCATGATTTGTTTGGCACCAACCTTCTTAAGTAGTTTCAGGCCGAGAATCAAAGCTTCGTACTCGGCTACATTATTAGTGCATTGAAAATTCAGTTTGTAAGAATGGTTTTCCGAATACCTGGATTTGTGATTGTGCAACCAAACTTCTGCTCCAGCTCCTTCTTTGCTTACAGCTCCATCAAAGTCCATGCTCCAGAAATTTGCTGGCAATTCTTCACTTATTACGAGTTTCTTCCCTTTTGCCTCAGTGATTTCTTGGCCTTCGTTTGAGTCAAATGTATCTTCTTCCAGCTGAGCGATTTTTTCTCCCATATCCTCGTCATTGTACAGGATGAAGGAATCTAGATCAGAGTGAGCAGAGTACAGAGGGTAATTATGTGGCTTTTCCTAGCTGCTGACCATATATTTCATCAGTGTCTCTCTGTACAGTATTCTCTGTTGTTCGAATACTGGGATGGTGGCACATGACATATCCAACTGCAAAGTACCTTTCAACTTGGCCCCCCAAGACCTGGACAACAACATACCATATTTCGGGGGAATGTCCATGACCAAAACATCCATAACCATGATTTTTGCTAGAATCTGAACTAGAGTGATACATAACTCCTTGATCAATCCGATACATCTGACTTTGCTGGAGTCAAAAGAGTGTAAGTCCTTGTAAGGCCTGGTGACCTCGAGTCCCAGTTTTTCCATCACTTCTTTAAGCATCAGGTTATGGGAAGCACTTGAATCTAACATAGCATTGTATAGAATCAGGTCGTGTATGTTAAGGCTGATGTAAAAAGGAGTGACAGCACCAGTGTCAGTCTGACCATCAACTTCAGGGCCAAACAAGAGTTCATGTTGATCATCGGTAAGATTTACCATGTCCGAATGATTCGTCGATCCAACGGTTAAGGCCTTTGTGCCTATATCAGGTTCAATGCTCAATGCTTTGATCACCTATGATCGGTAAGCATTCTTACTCATCAACTCGGAAAGGGGAATAGGAATTTTCACTTTGGCTAATTCCCCTTCGAGGCTGAAAGGAGTAGGTGCTTTGCTTTGGCTCAGCAATTATGATCTGTCCACCATAGTTTTCAAGGCAGAAGTACTTGGTCGGTTGGTTGATGAAACCTCAGTCTGTGTTGATATTTGTAAAATGGTAGGGTTTCGTTTTGCTGGAGTTTCAACATTACCTTTCTCGGGAATCTTCTTGGCAGAAGGCTCAGGAGCTTTCTTGGTTTCGACTATTTTATTTGTTTCGATTACCTTTTTTGGGGAATTTTCATCTGTCATTTTACTTCGTAGATTGTACTACCTGTGTACCTCCATAATGGCATTTTCAAATGCCTGTTGCTCGGTCTCTTCGACTTCCTCACTCACCTTTGTTTGAGAAAAAAGGAAAAGTTCTTGCTCTTCCTGAGTAAGGAAAATGGCTTCATTATCGTGAATGCCCATGAGGTTTATGTGTGTCCTCTAATTCTTCAATTACCTCCTCACCTTCATCGACACAATTTTCCTGTAGGGGTGGTTTGATATGTTGATCATGACCTCTCTGTTCTCTTTGATCCCTAGGATCTCTCTTCCTGATTTGAGGAGGATTTCTTCTGAAGTTAGGATTCCGAATTTGTGGAGCAGGTTGGTTTTCTCTGGGAGGATTTATTTCGGTTACAGTAAGTCTCTCCATCATCCTCTCCACTATTCTAGATAAGGAATCTATTTTGGCATCAGAAGAAGATGTGGAAGGTTCCTCTTTAATCGTGACTCTCCTTTCCTTCCTTTGCCGTGCCCTTTTAGCCAGCAGGTTGGCCTCTACACTTATCGCGCTTTTCTGCATGTCCTCCAGGGTGGTGGAGTTTCTTTCCCTTAATTGATATGACATATCAACGTCGAAACCATCAGGGAATTTTATCAGTTCCAAACCTTGTGGGGGTTTAATATTAGCTGGAATCACATTGTACAGATTGTTGAAGCGGGTGCAGTAGTCTTGCACTATCTCTCCTTGATTCCTTCTGATGTTTTTGTATTCTGACAAGATCTGGAGAGGATTTTTTTTTACCTCCCATCTGTCCAGAAAACTTCTTTGAAATGTTGAAAGGTCAACCATTGAAGTAGATCGTAAGCCTTTGTACCATTTCTTAACATCCCTAGTCGGACTCTGTGCAAAGAGTCTCATTTGAACGTCAACTTCATCCACTTCCTGCAAGTCAAAATAGTCATTCATTTTATCAACGTGTAGCTGTGCGTTCAAGAGCCCTGTACCATCAAACTATGGGAGTCTCATTTGATAATTCTGGGGCATATCGTGAAGAGGTGAAACCAACACCAAGGGAGCATATCTGGTTGCCATGATAGGTGGAGGAGGCGGGACAACAACCTGGATGATAGGTGGGGTGGTGGCAGAAGACAAGAAGGATGAGGGACTAGCTGGCACAAAGTGAGCGGTTTGAGGTTTTGCAGTGGGAGATAGTATTTCAGGGGTCCGGGGTTGCAGGATGGTTGGATCTAAAATGGTTTCAGTCACAAAGCTATCAGATTTCGTTCTAAAGAGGCTTTGTTCAAAAATGGTGTCAAAGTCGAGATCTTGAAGGGAAACAAGTTCTTCTGCAAGAGAAGGGGACCTCTGAAGGGGACTATGACTCCCTGAACCTTCTGGAATGGTCTTCTTTCTGAGTAGCTATTCTAGATTATCAGTTGCTATCATAGGTTCTGGGTCTAGGTGGGATCGAGTATAAGCTCTTTTAGGAGCCAGATTTTTTTTTTAATTTTTATATATTTTTAATCTGAAATTACTATGTACAAGCACTTAACAACCTCTGAACATTATTGCTTTCTCAGATTTATAGTTTGTTCAGAAACAAAGTTTTCTTCTAGGGAAAAAGAAACCATGGGGTTGAATGTATGTTCAGCTCCCCAGTATGGTCGCCACTATGTTAATGCTCTGTAAATTCCCAGAGGTTGTCAGAGTAGAAGAAATTTACAAGAGGTAACTTTATCCAACCACTTCGAAATTGGAATCTAGCCCTACCAGCTTCAGAGAGGGATCTCTTTGTATGATTTAGCTATGTTTTAACTTTGAGATATTAGGCTAGTTAAACAAAATAAGATTGAATGGTTTGTTTTTTTTTTGTTAAGTTGGCTGAAAAAGGTTTTTACGCTTCCGTTGGGCTATGGGGTATGTATTATAAAGATATAAATATAAACATAAATTAAAAGATGTCTTGATAAAAATTACAGTCTTTCTAGCTTATAGGGAGTAAATATCAACCCTCGGTACTTCAAAGTTTGAAGTATTTATAATCAAAAATTACATACGATCATATCATTAAAGATCAGGACGTGGAAATCTGAATTTAGCTAACTAACTCAACAAGATACAAAAATTTAGGAACTGTTTGATGATGTGTTGAAATCTTCATGCTGATTTTGGGGTAAGATGTTGGTGAGTCCTCTGCATGACCTCGTCTGATTGGATAGATGATTGGACTTGGACACCTCATCTCCTACTCGATTAGATTGCATAACTCTTCCCATCGAAGGTTACTGGGAATGTTGACTTTGAGAAATCTTCGGTATACTTCATCCATCTCTGTATACTTGGAAAAAGTTGGTTTGATGATGAAAATGTACTGGATCTCATACTGTATGATGATGTCTGAATGGAAATATTATAAGAACGCCTTACCTGTGATACTGCCCTGTATTCCTGAGAATTTCGAATTATCTTTAGCCATGGTGGCTAGTTTCTTTTTATAATCAGAAAGTGTCATTAACTTATCATTTATGACCCTTAAGCCAGGGAGGCCTTTCTTCTGCAGAGCTTCAATTTTGCTGAAAAATCTTTGCAATCATATGTCCATAACCTGGACTTTTTCCTGCAGTTGTAGCATCAATCCTCTTTTAGTCAGGACCCTCTTGACCTCAAGGATGGTTTCTATCCTATCTTTAATTTTCAAATCCTCTAACTCTTCTCTGGTTTTTGAATTCAGAAATTTAATGATCTCAGTGGCTTCTGCGGGCATCTCTCCCAATTCTCCTCTTATCTTCTCAATCACCTACTTGTGTCTTTGCACTAGTTCGTTCTGCTCGAACATGATTTGAACCATAGGCCATATCTCATTTATGGATTTGGTGATATCCATCCAGACATTTTCCTTGACCTCAGCAAGTTTTTTGCCTGCCATTGTTTGCTTTTGAAGCTGTTGCAATTCCTGTTTGAGATTGTTTGATGTTTGTTTCTCCTTGGAGTAGTTTGTTTGGTAAGAAGACTTGAGTTCCTGAAGGTTCTTAATCTCCTTTTTAAGTCTGTTAATCTCTTTCAATTGTGCATTCTGCTCCATTATCAACTTGAGCATCTCATCCTTTTCCCCTTATGTCTCAGCTATCTCCTTTACATGTGCATCTTCCATTGGTGGCAGTTTCAAATGCTTCCTCAGAGATGCTATATAGACATTTTTCTTTTTAAGCATCTCCTCAACTGCTTTCACATTTGAGGGGTCATACCCGATCTTGAGGACTAATTCTTCCAACGTCTTAATTCTGTTATCCTTTGCAAAGGATGATATATTTTCTAATTTCAGTTGCGTCTAGACATTGCTCAGAGATACCTGTAATTTAGTGGTCGCAGTCGAAGCATTTGCCAACATGGAGAAAATCATTTCCCCAGTTTGCCTGTGCAGATCCATTTGATCAGCAGGATGCACATCCCTAGTATGAAACTTGAATGTTTCCCTTTTGTAATCAATGATTGCCTTCAGGTCTGGCACCTGTGCCTGCAGAAATGCCATGTGCATTCTACCCTTCTCTATATCGAATGCAGACAATAGTCTATGTTGTGTCGTTAATGTATGTTTCCAAAATTGAGCGTATGTATTGTTGGTTAGCGTCTGATTTTTATTTTTGATCAGGTCATACTTCTAAAAAATAATCAACTTTGGTCCTGCTTTACTCGGCTGGTGGAGAATTTGTGGGCTTCTTAGGCACAACGGTAGGCATGATTTGCTTGCTGCTTGTGCTCAGAAGTGACCGATCATCTTTCATAGTTGCAGTGGATTGGATTTCCTTTTCACTAGCCGTGTCAGGTGTAAGACTGGTTTTTGGCCTTTTGGTGTGTAATTGGAAATCTTTAGCCGAGACTTCAGTGATGGAAGGTAAAGTATCCTTCCTGGGTATTTTCTCCTTAGGAACCTATGGTGTAGTAGTTTGTGAGATGATGACCGAGGGGTCCTGTTGTTCCATCTCAAACAGAGTGTTCGTCTCCCATTCTGTTTGATTCATGAACTTCTCTATCTCAGGCTTGGGTGTATGAACATATGGGACATTTTTGTTTTTAATCCTCATCTCAGAAATTATCCTACACGAATCATAGTGCCATATGAAACTAACAAAAAACTTCATTTCTTTCAACAGTCTGTCTGCTTCCTCCCTGATGCCTCGCCTATTACAGATGAAAGACCCTATTTTCCCTTTAATTCTAAGTTTCTATTTCTTTTTCAGAGACACAAAATGTATGTCATCGGAGTTAATCATTTTCCTTATGTATTCCAGGGCAAATATCCTCACGGGTAAATACTTGGGCAATTTGTATTGATCCAACTCACATCCATAGACCCTGATCTCGGTGTGGTTTTGGTAAAGATACCAGTCTCCAGGTTTTGCAAGGTCTGAGAGGTGTAAAATCGTTTGAATCTCCTCATTTATTCTCGGTTCAGGTCTGCCACTGAGCATGCTCACCACTGTATGGTAGAACCGCTCGATAAACTGTTTGAAGCTAAATTTTGTAGAATTTTGTATGTAGCAAAGTCCAAGCTATTATCGCCTATAGTCTTCCATCCTTGTCCATCTTTTGCATTGAAAAGGAGAATCTGTCTGCCTGAAAGAAAGTGAACATGTAGGCCAGTATTGAGGAATACCGAAACATGCCTTCTGTGGCAAAATTTGAAAATTGTTCATGAATACTATTCACTAGGAAAGTGTTGTAGTCATACTGCATGGTGGGTCTTTCTTCTGTGGAGAAGATGGACAAAAAACCCAATATGGGTTCATCCACCCATTGGTCGGAAAATTAACCCAGCAAAGCATAGAGCGACGAAATGATTTGGTTTCCCTTTACTGAGAACAGGGAGGAAGGGCACGGGGGATTTGTCTTGGGGAGTTGAGTAGCTTGAGGAAAGAAAAGCTCAAAAATTTGGGCTCTCTCAGGGAATGATAGCTTTTGGTATAGCTCCGTGATGACTTCGAGGTTGAAAGGGGAGACGGATTCGGTTCTTGGTATCTGCATCATTTGATCAATGGCCTCTAGTGTGATGAAGAACAAGGTTTCTCTTGATGAAGATACTATGGCTCTCTGGTCGACGAGGTAATGAGCCTGGCACTTGAGGGAGAACTCAAGGAAATGGTGGACCTGGGGGAAAAGATATAGGGGAAGGATGGATTCCCAGAGCCCAATTTCATCACTCTGATCTAAGAAAACATCTTTTAGCCATGACTGCAAATCCACGAAGTCAAATTCGCACCTGGTGTCTATGATTAAATGATCCTTGTCGGCGAAATGGATCCTGTTGAGGTCGACAGGAGGCGGGAGGAAAGGATTTTCCTCGGCTTCTTCTCTCTTTGATTTTGGCGCCATCACTGTGAAAATACCTACAAGTCAAACAAAACGTTAATGGGGATGATTGTGGTTTTGTACAGTTGACTGAAACAGAGGTAAGACAGGGATAATTTCTCTGGTGTGAGGAAAAAGTAAGAAATGGGAGAATGAACGAGAAGAGTGGTTTTGAGCAAACGGATACCCGTTGGGCATGGGGGAAAGATCAACAAGCTAACGGATAAGTTAGCCAGTAATAAATTTCCAACGGGTCCTTTGGAGCGTGAGATGGCAGGTAACAATGAATGACGAATACGACCGGGTGATGTGGTGGGTGTTGATTGGGAAGTGACCATGGCAAAGGGACTTGTAATGGGAAAATAGGGGGAATGGACTGACAGAGTAATGAGATGTGAGCTCTAGGGGAACAAGTGGAGAATGATGCCATGGGGTGATGGGGGTATGTCAGAAAATGGTAAGCGGTGGTAGTCTGGACCAACAGATTCCTACCACGTAGAGAAAAGGGCCCACCAGAAAATCACTCCATTCT
>ML798291.1:39871-133183 GCA_009831015.1 Picea engelmannii | reverse complement strand
GGTCGGGGGGGGTTCCAGAAAGACTTGTCAACCGTAGATCTAGGCACCCGATCTTTAGTCGTTCATCTATGCGATGTCTTTACTCTGTGAACACAAAGTCATATTTGTTCCAAAACTTAGGATAAGTGCATTATGTGGATTCGCCCAAGCTTTCTCTGTTTTATCACCATGGGGGTTAGACATCAAACTTTTAAAACATCAAAGATATGGTTCAACATCGATCATCATGCCTATTTTATTAAGATAAAGCAAACTACCCTATGTTCTAACCTAATTACCTATGACATTTATCCCAAATTAAACTGTTGGACTAAGAAAACACTCTACCCTAGGGTTATTTGACCAAGATTAGGCAATTTGGTCAAATTTATTCACTAGCTAACCTAATTCGCTTGGCTAAGATTAAACAGTTTAGCCAAGCTTATTCACTACTGCTATCAACATCAATTTAAAGGACTTGGCCATGCTTAAACTGTATGGACCAAATCTTTGTTATTGCACGGGGCTCTATCCAATTTCTTTTATGCCCTCTTTTATTCTTTTTCTTTCTTTTCTTTTCTTTTCTTTCTTTTTATTTTTTCTCAAATTATTTGCAGAATGGAAAATCATTTGACAAACAAGACAGTAAAGTGATAACATTTCAGTCACCAGTTGATCCTATAGATTATAGGGTTATAACAAGATGTATATCATGCACTTGTAGATGACAAAAGTTTTGGGTGCAAGATATATAATAGCGCCAATCCGGGGGTTGGTCGGATTCTCGTAAATTGTTGTTGAATATGTATATCATGGAACAAGGGGGCATAAAAATTCGATAGCGCTAAGTCACGACCCCATGGAGAGATAATTGGCTAAGTGTTGAAAGGAACTGCAGTCGGTCGGGCTCGTGATGTGACGATATAGGAACAATCAACGAGTTCGAAAGAAGTCAGGTTCAAGTTTAAATATATTTATTTAAATTGTATTTATATTAATGTATCTTAATAGATTGTTTGTGGTTGAAATGCCAACTATGTTTCAATATATGGATGAATTGTATACCACATAATTTTTGGGTGAAAGATATATAATAACGCCAACCCAGGGTTGAGTTGGGCTCTCGTAAATCGTTGTTGAATAGGTTTTTTGGTTGCTACTGCCAATAAGTGAACCTGTGTACTGAGTTGTCACCAATAAAAGAAAAATGAATTTGAATTGAAGATGGCATGAATACCCTCTCCATGTTACACATTTTGCACTGAAATGTTCTGATATATACAATTTGACAGGAGGGGCCTTATGTCTCCTCGGGAACCCTTGTCACCCTATTTTGAAGCCCGTCTGACCGCTTTATGTAGTTGAAACATACATAAAATATCTTGCTAGGAAATGGATTATCAACTGCAGATTTGAATATATCGAACCTTCTTTTCCCTCTTCTATACTCAACGAAATTCTCGTTTGTTTTTCCACACTACTCTCTCTTTCTCGTTACTTAGACGTTTTTCCTAAAATGTCTCAATGCGCATTGGCGGACACACCCGTTCACATTTGCGCTTGTTCTTTTATACCGTGAGTCCAACCGACCGCTAGCCATTCGATGCCTAACCACTTTTTAGATTGCATATTTCCGTGTAGGCAGGTTCTATAATGGGGGTCGAATTGTAAATGATGCAAAATTTATATCACATTAGTGTTGTGTGCAACATGTATATCACAGAACATGGGGGGGCATAAGAAATCGATAGCACTAAGTCATGCAAAGTTGTGCACTGAGTTGTCACTAGTGAACACAAAATGAATTTGAATTGAGGATGGCAAGAACACCCTCTTCGTGTTACACATTTTTCACTCAAATGTTCCGATGTAGACAATTTGACACTCAGGGCCTTACGTGTCCTCGGGAACCCTTGCCACCCTATTTTGAATCCTGTCTGACCGCTTTCCACAGATATTTTTGTGCTCGCCACCTTCTCACTTCTTTTCAAGTATATGCAATAAGTATATAACTTCTCCAGAAACATGCATAAAATATATTGCGAGCAAATGGGATATCTATCACAGATGTGAATATATTACTTTTATCTTTTATCATGGAATTGTTGGGTGCAAAATGTATATGATGAAAGTGTTGGGTGCAAGATGTATATAACGGAACACGCAGGACAAGAATGCAATAGCGCTAAGTTGGGACGTCGCGGTGAGATATTTGGCCAAGTGTTGAAAGGGATGGTCGTCGGTCGGGTTCCCGATGTGAAGATATAGATGCAAATGAGGATTTGACATTCCGCTAACCGATCAACCCGCAAACAATCTAGGAGCACGAGAAAGTTAGGTTCAAGTTTAAAGGGATTTTGTTTATGTTTATTTAAAATGTATCCATATTAATGTATCTTACTATATTATAAATGCGTTATTTTCTTGCTAATGCAAATAAGAAAATATGTGCACTGAGTTGTCACTAGTGAAAGCAGAATGAATTTGAATTGATGATGGCAGGAACACCTTATTCGTGTTACACGTTTAGCACTGAAATGTTCTGATATATACAATTCGATAATCGGGGCATTACGTCTCGTCGGGAACCCTTGCCACCCTATTCTGAAGCCCGTCCGACCATTTTCCATGGGTATTTCCATGCCCGCCACCTTCACACTCCTTTCCAAGTATATGCAATAAGTATATAACTTCTCCAAAAACATGCAGAAAACATCTTGCGAGAAAATGGGATATCTATCACAAATGTCAATATATTAACCCTTATTTTATGTCTTCTATACTTATCTTTTATCACAGAATTGTTGGGTGCAAAATGTATATGGCGAAAGTGTTGAGTGCAAGATGTATATAACAGAACACGCGGGATAAGAATGTGATAGCGCTAAGTTGGGACGCTGGGGTGAGATATTTGGCCAAGTGTTGAAAGGGACGGTCATTAGTCGGGTTTCTGATGTGACGATATTGATGGAAAGGAGGATTTGACAGTCTGCTAACCGATCAACTCGCGGACAATCCAGGAGCCCGAGAAAGTCAGGTTCAAGTTTAAAGAGATTTTGTTTATGTTTATTGAAAATGTATCCATATTAATGTATCTTACTAGATTATTTGTGGTCCAAATGTAAACCATGTTCGAATTTGAATGGTGTTTTGTGCTTGAATATTTTTTCTCAAACCTACAAGGAACAAAGAAAAAAATACATGACTTTACATTTTGTATACGAAGAATATTATGAAATATAGGAAGCTGCAATACATGCACAATATAGAACAAGAACATGTACAGTGAAATGAGTTAATTTTGCGAAGAAATAAAAATTCCGATAACAACACCAAGCATTGAATATCATCATAGAACAACCTGAAGTATTTACATTTAGAGAAACTGGGTCACAAAATACATTTGAAAATATTTCCCAAAAAAGGTTGTCTTCGAATTTGCAAAAAAAACTATAGTTCAGTACATATTTTGTGAAATAAAAATGTGTTTTCCAGAATGAATCCGATTGGGACTGCTGCAGACTACAAAGAAAAGATGTACAATAATGAGGTTTGTAGAAAGAAGAAATTCGACGATGGAAAACAACAAAACCTGGCAAGAAGAAAGAGAAAATTGTCATATCTGGATTAAAGCTTTGTTAGAATAAGTGGATGAAGACAGAAGAATGTAATTAGTATCAACTTACTATGATGGTATCCCATTCCTTTTCATTTCTTCGATGATGTCCTTTTATGGCTTTCCTCGACTTTGACCTTCATTGGTAATCTAGTCGACAATCTTTTTCAACCATTCTTCGATGTAGCTCCTCATGGGCTCCACGTTCATTTCATGCTGGATTTTTATATTGAAGATTTCACTTTCCAAGTCCCCTAGATCAATAGACAAGTTGTCTAATGATTCTTGAATATTTTTGTTTCTAATTTCATAACCGACTAGCCAAGTTTTCACGTCATCTTCACCATATTCAAGAATGCCATAGAAATTTTCAAATGACAGTCTTTTATAGATATGAACTTTATCATCAAATGCTTGCTTGGTTAAAAACAACGAGTTTAATATCAATTTCAGGTCTTGGACTTCATTGGTGCTTCCAACTAGATCTATCTTAGTTAGCTTCTTGAATAGTTTGTCTCTTTTAGATATGGTCTAGCTACATTTTTGAAATATACCAATCAAGTTCTTTACCTTTTCTTTCCAGCATGCGTTTAGCTGGTCTATTCGATCCAGGGAAGGGAGATCCTCTTGTCTTCTTCTGGATTCTATCATACCAGTAACTTCAACACCAAATGTTAAAACTGCATCGAGATTAAAACCTTTCTCATTCTTGAGATCTGCTTGCAGATACTCATGAAAAGCATGCGCTCTTGTTCCAAAAGAGACCATATTCGTTGGCATCTCCCAAGCTTTTGTTATTAATTCCATTATTTTTTTTATATTTTTTTCCACATAGTATTGGGACGATGTGAGAAGGATTGTTGATCCTTTTAACTTTGGTGCAAGTGTGGTGGACCCGACCATTTCCAAAGGAGTAGCAAACAGTGGAAGAGGCATTAGAGTTTCCTCCAATTCTTTGATTCATGTCTTTAACATGAGGCTCTCCATTTCAAGGCCGCTAATAGAGTTGTCTAGAGAATCTCTAGTTGCTTGGTGCATCTTGGATATCTGGGAAGGGCACATGTTGCATAGGTTGAACTCTGAATGAGATGTCCCTTTCTTATTCTTTACATCTATGTTTTCAATAATCAATTTTTTTGATTTGTTGTCAAAAACAATGCTCTAAAATGAAAAAGACTCTTCTTCATCCAATGTATCTATGCCAAGTATTTCCATCCCAGGACTATGAGGAGCAGTGTTGTCTAGGTTATCGTTGTTAGGGAACATTTTTTCAATGTCAATTTCTAGTTCCATATCTTCGAGGGAGGGTTCATAGATATCAATTTCTCCCCTCGGTCCCTCCTGTTCTTGGACTATTGTTTTCTGTTTTTTGCCCACGAGAAGCTTGTGACAACTTTCATTTTTTTCAGAGGGAGGGTTCTTATGTCCTCCTCCACCTGAAGGATTGTGTGTGACTTTGTTACTTGGGTAAGTCGTTGGAGTACTGACACGAGATGTTGTGGTCTAGGCTGTGGCAGTCAGACATTGGGCACTTTTTTCACCCGGGTCTTTTCGGTTCTGTTTGTGTGAATCATTGGTATTGGTTCAAATTCCATTCAGGATAGTGTAAGTGAAAGAACCATTGAATTGGTTCTTGACCATGAAATCTCAGACTTTCCAAGGCATAGACATGAATTGTCCTTTCCTTTTTTCATGGAAAAAATGAAACCAATAGATGTACTCACTTGTTATTCCAGTAAAAAACATTGTACCAGATATGTGACATGGAAGGAAGCAAGGATTTCGTTTAGACCCAAAAATCCTTATAACATTATAGTTCTCCATTTCTCCTATTGTGCCCTTCTTATCCAGGAAGATTGTTGGTTGGCCAGAAAACTGGGGAAAATACCTTCCAAATATCAACGCTTTAAAAACTGAAACAAAATAATTGAAGACCTTATAAAATTGTTGGCAAGAGTCATGTCTCAATAATTTCTGGCACGCAAATGTTAATGGGTCAAATTTAGAGTTCATCTTCCTATACATAGATAGTCCAAGAAATGGATAGTAATTCGACATGATGAAAATTAAATAAGATGGCATAAATAATTTCTTCTGCCTCTTGTATTGCAATAACTGGGAAGAGTTTTGAATGGAAATCGGCTTGCGGAAATGGAAGATGGTTTGTTGCTTGACCATAAAATATAAAATATACAGAATCATTCAAGATATTCCAGTTGCATTTGCTTGTCTCGTTGTCCTCATGAAAATCCATGCAATTTGACGAAAAAGGTTATTACATGCACTAACCTGTAATATGGCCATGTCCTAGGGAGCGAGTGTTGGGTCCTGTAAAAACTTCGGCAAGAGGTATAATTCATTGCCATGCCTCTTTAAGAATTGTTTACAATTCTCTCCCTTGAAAGTAGGCGTTGGGTCGGGAAGTATTAACATATTTCAAAATACTTTAGGCGATGGGGAGATTTGGAAATGGTCGCCCATCTGGACAATCTGTTGGTTCGGAATATAGTTCTCAATGCAGCACGTGACCAAGTCCTTAAAGTAAAAAAAAAAAATTGGGGATACAATGTGTCATTGCAATTTCCGATGTAGAGATAAATTTCATCTGGACAGAAGTGGACGCGTAGTAGTCATAATCCATGGACGACTCAAAACGCTGGTCCTCGTGCCAGAAAATATTCAGGGTATCTCCATAGATATGTTGTCGAGCTGCAACCATAAGGTGATGAAAACCTTCCTTTGCTCCTCATTGTATTTAAAATGGACGTTGCATCATCATAATACATCTCCGGTAAATCTTCGTTCAATGTGTTTTAATGTCAGATGTCCTCGACCCTTTCACCTTTTAATGCCAATATTTTCAAAGCTAATAAAAGCATCATCAATTTGCATTGGGAAAGTGTGCGAAGATGGCAGAGAAATCGAGAAACTATTGAAAAAGGGGGAAAAAATTGACAGTTGTGTAATATACCTGGATTTTGACAAAAACAACGTCAAGTCAGAAGATAATTTGTTAATATTTACTTAAAAAAATTTCATATTATTTTATTTTATTGTTGTTCTCTGTGGCCCAAATGCAAACTATGTTCAAATTGGAATGGTGGAGCAACATTTTCATATGCAAGCAGAGCCTCAAATATGCAAACATGTAAGGCTCAAAAATTATGTGCAGAATACTAAAGAGCGACATCATGTGAACACCTTTGTAGATGACAATGGGCCAACACAATATTGAATTCTTTCTACAATGACGTCTTAAAAAAACCAAAACAACCATCATTTTTTTTGCGAATTCAAGATTGACAAAGAAAACTAATTAGATTCCATAATATTCTCCCATAAATGCATTTTAATGGGAGATTACCTCGAGATTTCTGCTTATTAATGCCAATAGTTTCGAACATTTGTGGTGAACTGTCACTAGTAAAATCATAATTAATGTCTATTGGGAAGGGGCGAATGTGGCGGGCATGGAGGAGAATTAAAGATGCTTTAGTACCTTTTTTGAACCTGGGAGTCTGTGGTGGAATTGTAGGTCACCCAATTTTTTGATGGAAGATGTATACTTAGAACACGGGGAATGAGAGTTCGATAACGCGTACGTGGGAACCGGCGGCCATAAAATTGGATAAGGAAATGAAAGCGCTCGGTCGGACTCGTGATGTCAAGATATAGATGTATATACAATTTGTGAGTTCGATAAAGAGTGAGGCTTATGAGTTGGAGAAGTCCAGGGTCGAATTGTAGATAATTGTAGTTTTGGATGCAAGATGTTATGCAAACTCGAGGCATGGGAGTTCGATAATGCATTGGGGGGGAACCCGTGGCCATAAAATTGGCTAACTGTTGAGACAAAATGGGAAAAATATCAACAAATGTTGGGAAAAATGAGTTGGAAGCTTCGAGTCCAGATCGAATTGTAGATCACCGAATGATCCGAAATCGGATTCAAAAGACTGACAGGGCATGAAAAATGCTCAAAAATGAAAGTGCTCGGAATCTGACGAAACCAACACCATTGCGTCCGGCTCTTCTTCCTGATTCCGGTGGTATAATTTTTATGTCAAATGGAGTACGTATGAGGAAGATATCACATTCTGTCCGCCGAGCCAAACAGGGAAATTTTTGGAATGCTGACTGTACCTGTCCGTACAGTCCGTACAGGACACGTGTCAGTTTGTACAGTGACACATGGCGATTCTGTACAGTGACACGTGGTGGCATCCATACAGGACATGTGGCAGCCTCAGGAAGTGACACGTGTCAGGCAGTTTGGGCATTTTCAGCGTACGGTTGGACCCATCCCGAGGTGACATGTGTCACCACTGGAAGGGCGACACGTGGCACGGGATGACGTCAGCATCGTACGGCGGATGACATGGAAATGCTAACTAGGCGTACGGTGGATGACGTGGCTCGAGTGACGTGGCAGGTGACAGAGCGTACGATGCTGACATGTGGACCAATAGGCAAGTGACACGTGGACCAATCAGAGGCTGCCACGTGGCACCCCGAGTTTAGCCAATGACAGCTATATAAAAAAATATTTTGGGGCCCGGGGGATTCGAACCCTGGACCTCCCTCTATGTCAAAGACTCCGCCATTTCCGAGTTGCCGTTACACCACCGCTTGGGACTTGTTATGGGGGCGACATATAATTTATTTATGTTGTATGGTTGGTTTAAACCGGCGGAAAAAGGGCCGGGGCCTAAGCCCTAGCCCTCACCACATATGTAACCACGCCACGGGACCCGGAGCGCGGACGGAGGGGAGCGCGGGGTTTAAATGTGTTATCAAATGGTTACAACGGAACCAGGTGCCTGGTTACATCAGTTGCTAACGGAACCAGGAGCACGGTTACATAGTAGTCCACGGTTCTAAACCGTTGCCATATGACCAAGTGTTATGCGCGCAAGGGGCTAGTGGGCCAGCGCTTAGCCCTTGGCTAGCGCTTGGCCATATGTGCGGCCATATGACCTTAAGAGGGGCGCACGTGCCAGATTTGGGGGCTTAGCCCGTTATAAAACTATATTATAGTTTTCAAAGTGGGTTTTTAACCACTTTTGACTAATTTAAATGTAATTAACTCATAATTGGGAGTTATTGGGTTTTTTTAGAGCCTAATTCTTGGGAGGAAGTTGGAGATTGAAACCAACTTTCCCAACTATTTAACCAAGTCCATTTGAGGCCATTGGGTAGGTTTTTGAAGAGCATTCAGAGCAGATATGTTGATGCAAGGCCAAGATAAAGCCAGTTTGAGGCAGAGGAGTTGTTGAGGTAGAGATGTTGTCGGACGATTTCTGAGAGTTCGGTATATTCGTTTCAGGTGTCGTAAGTTGTGCAAGATTCTAGAGATCATGGAAAACAAGACCAGATCATTCTAGGAGCCAATCGACAATTGTAAAGATGTAATAATAAGCTTTTGAAAAGAAATCAAGAAGCCTCCCTCACAGAGCAAAGGCCCAAAAACGTAGGCAAAGTTGTCGAACTCCGTTATCAAACTTGTGCATTATGGTTTGCTGCTTTTCATTGCATTTCAGATCTGCAAATATGTTAATGATTGTATAATTCATTTCTTTTCTCTCTCTTTCGTTAAAGTTTTCCAATGGTCAATTAATACATGCGAATAAAACTCAACCATAGTCATTTCGAAAAATCCTGACGGATCAAGTGGTATCAGAGCTAGTTGACGTTTGGAATTAAGTTTTGCATGTTAGCCAGGGAAGAGCACATCTCAACGAGGAAAATGGCATCTACAGGAGGACTTTTTCAAGATGAGAAGAAGTTCAGAGATTCGGTGTTTTCCATGGCCGAGATGGTGAAAGTGTTGTATGAAGATTACTTGGAACGAAAGAGCACGGTTCAAGCGAAAACTTCAAAGAACAACGAAGGAAAATAAGCATTGAAGGAAGTGCCTTCTACATCTGTTTCAGACAACATATCTGAGGTATGCAGTGAAGGTTTCTCAACAAATTTTCCTCATTCTCATCAAGTTGGTTTTGGTGAATTCGAAAAACACACAAAAGGTGTAGGTTTGAGAATATTAACTAAGATGGGTTATGAAAAAGGAAAGGGCCTTGGACGTCGAGGTCAAGGCATTGTAAATATCATTGAGGTTGAAGAAAGGCCTCGATACTTAGGATTGGGATATGAAAGAGGGGACCTTGGAGAGTCTTCCAAGATGGGTTCCAAATCTTCGGAAGCAAGTGATGCTTCAAATGGCCAACTTAAGACATTGCAAGAACACTTCACAAAGGGAAATGACGCATCACTTCAGGGTTGCGGTAGTGAATGCAAGTCGTCTCCAAAGAAAGGTGAAGATCAACATGGAAGGTATAATGGTCATGTTTTTGTTAATTCTCCTTTTGATTATAACAAGAATAATCAAGTAAATCAGAACTTGTGGAAACTATATCCTTGTACTTACTGTCATTCACCTAAGCATTGTGTTGCCAAGTGTTGGAAGAGACAAACTTTGTACAGGAAACCTATGTCATCCAAGAAGGAAACACGACGTAAAGGCTCAAGTCCACAACGGAAGAAGGAGAAGGTTAAGCAGGTCTGGATGCCAAAAACTCGTTGTACATTTTGCAGCAAGAGTGGACATCAAGAGGCTAGCTGTTGGAAGCGTAATCCGGAGCTTCATCCAAAGAAGGGCAAGAGGATTTTGCATGCACCCACGAAGGAGGAAGGATTTCCAGCGAAGCAAGAAGAACACCGTGAAGGAAAGAAAGCAGTCACTTGGTTATGCCAGAAGTGGATGTCTCAACTTCATTGTGTTTTGCTTCCCCTGATGTAATCATCTTTCAGAGACAAAGAGCAAGCCGGGTGGCCTATCCCGAGCTTGTCGAGTGGTCTGTAACCTTTTTGGGACCAAAAGGTCTTATTGTTGGGAGGTGTGATCCGAAATCGGATTCAAAAGACTGACAGGGCATGAAAAATGCTCAAAAATGAAAGTGCTCAGAATCCGACGAAACCAACACCATTGCGTCCGGCTCGTCTTCCTGATTCCGGTGGTATAATTTTTATGTCAAACGGAGTCCGTATGAGGAAGATATCGCATTCTGTCCGCCGAGCCAAACAGGGAAAATTTTGGAATGCTGACTGTACCTGTCCGTACAGTCCGTACAAGACACGTGTCAGTTTGTACAGTGACACATGGAGATTCCATACAGTGACACGTGGTGGCGTCCGTACAGGACATGTGGCAGCCTCAGGCAGTGACACGTGTCAGGCAGTTTGGGCATTTTCAGCGTACGGTTGGACCCATCCCGAGGTGACACGTGTCACCACTGGAAGGGCGACACGTGGCACGGGATGACGTCAGCATCGTACGACGGATGATGTGGCAGTGCTGACTGGGCGTATGGCGGATGATGTGGCTCGAGTGATGTGGCAGGTGAAAGAGCGTACGATGTTGACATGTGGACCAATAGGCAAGTGACACGTGGACCAATCAGAGGCTGCCACGTGGCACCCCGGGTTTAGCCAATGACAGCTATATAAAAAAATATTTTGGGGCCCGGGGGATTCGAACCCCGGACCTCCCTCTATGTCAAAGACTCCGCCATTTTAGAGTTTCCGTTACACCACCGCTTGGGACTTGTTATGGGGGCGGCATATAATTTATTTATGTTGTATGGTTGGTTTAAACCGGCGGAAAAAGGGCCGGGGCCTAAGCCCTAGCCCTCACCACATATGTAACCACGCCACGGGACCCGGAGCGCGGACGGAGGGGAGCGTGGGGTTTAAATGTGTTATCAAATGGTTACAATGGAACCAGGTGCCCGGTTACATCAGTTGCTAACGGAACCAGGAGCACGGTTACACAGTAGTCCACGGTTCTAAACCGTTGTCATATGACCAAGTGTTATGCGCGCAAGGGGCTAGTGGGCCAACGCTTAGCCCTTGGCTAGCGCTTGGCCATATGTGCGGCCATATGACCTTAAGAGGGGCGCGCGTGCCATATTTGGGGGCTTAGCCCGTTATAAAACTATATTATAGTTTTCAAAGTGGGTTTTTAACCACTTTTGACTAATTTAAATGTAATTAACTCATAATTGGGAGTTATTGGGTTTTTTTAGAGCCTAATTCTTGGGAGGAAGTTGGAGATTGCAACCAACTTTCCCAACTATTTAACCAAGGCCATTTGAGGCCATTGGGTAGGTTTTTGAAGAGAATTCAGAGCAGAGATGCTGATGCAAGGCCAAGATAAAGCCAGTTTGAGGCAGAGGAGTTGTTGAGGTAGAGATGCTGTCGGACGATTTCTGAGAGTTCGGTATATCCGTTTCAGGTGCCGTAAGTTGTGCAAGATTCTAGAGATCATGGCGAACAAGACCAGATCAGTATAGGAGCCAATCGAAAATTGTAAAGATGTACTAATAAGCTTTTGAAAATAAATCAAGAAGCCTCCCTCACAGAGCAAAGGCCTGGAGACGTAGGCAAAGTTGCCGAACTCCGTTATCAAACTTGTGCATTATGGTTTGCTGCTTTTCATTGCATTTCAGATCTGAAAATATGTTAATGATTTTATAATTCATTTCTTTTCTCGCTCTTTCGTTAAATTTTTCCAATGGTCAATTAATACATGCGAATAAAACTCAACCATAGTCATTTCGAAAAATCCTGACGGATCACCGAAGTTTCAGGTGCAAGATGTATACCATGCACACGGGGCATGAGAGTTGGATGGAGCCTATGTAGGAACCCACAACCATAAAATTCGCAAACTATGAAAATGAACGGCGGTCGGTCGGATTCGTGATGTAGAGATATAGATGGAAATGAAATCTGCCACTCCGCCATCTTGGGAACCCATGAGCATAGACATGGATAACCCAAGTTTTGGATGGAAGATGTATACTTGGAACACGGGAATGAGAGTTCGATAACGTGTACCCAAGAACCCGCGGCCATAAAATTGGCTAAGGAAACGAAAGGGCTCGTTCGGACTTGTGATGTCAAGATATAGATGGATATACAAATTGTGAGTTCGATAAAGAGTGAGGCTTGGGAGTTCGAGGAGTCCGAGGTCAAATTGTAGATAACCTGAGTTTTGGATGCAAGATTTTATCCAAACACAGGGCATGGGAGTTCGATAATGCATTGGGGGGGGAACCTGGGACCATAGAATTGGATAATTGTTGAGACGAACTGGGAAAAATATCAACAGATGCTAGGAAAAATTAGTCGCAAGCTTTGGGTCCGAGTCAAATTGTAGATCACCGAAGTTTCGGGCATGATATGTATACCATGCACATGGGGCATGAGAGTTCGATGGTACCTACGCAGGAACCCGTAGTCATAAAATTCACGAACTATGAAAATGAACGACGGTCGGTCGAACGCGTGATGTAGAGATATACATGGACATGAAATCTGTCACTTCGTCGTCCTGGGAACCCGCCAGCATAGACATGGGACTAAGTATAGAATCATAAATGGATAATAGAGGGGAAGAAAAAAAAGGCAGAATGACTAAGTATAGAAGAGGAAAAAGAAAGGGAGGTAAGAACCAACCTGAAAGAAAACTGTTACGTAGGAATACATGAAAAGAAAAGATGGAGTACAAATTTATTTATTTCAAGATAACAACATAGAAAATATAATTGACACGAAGACAAGTCAATGTACAGGAAGATATGGAGTGTCCAAGGAGGAAAAACAAAAAAACAGAGTTGCAAACCAGTTCAACAAATACAAATAGAGTAAACGAAAAACTATTGGATATGGAACACGAGTAGAAAAACGTACCTTTGCATGGATTCTTCTACATTCCTGGTTAGGAGTTCTTTGTGGTGTCTAGTTTTCCTGTTTGATTCTATGAATAAAAGCACAAAACAAAACAGACATGAACATAAGTTGACATGTAAAAAAAAAAACAAGTACTATGTACATAGACTAAATAAAATAGAATACAAGGAATAGCGTAACATATAGTGTTAGAAGTATGTACCTCCTTTTTTTTTAGTTCATTCAAGTTTGTGTGTGTGTGTGTGTGTGTGTATTTTATTTTATTTTTGTAAAAAAAAAATTATGACCAAAAGCAATTACAAACCAGGGAAAACTAAGAAGTTGGATATCTCGATTTTCTGCAACAATATAGACAGATATGCTTTGAAGCATAGAAATATGATTCTGCAACATGCCTGATGTATATTTCATAATTCAAGTGCAACACCAACTGTGTGGTGACCAGACCAGTATGTGTACAAACCAGGGAAAACTAAGAAGCTGGATAATTTGTATTTTTGCAACAAGCTATACAGATATGCTTTGAAACATAGAAATATGACTTTGCAATATGTTTGATGTATATCTCATAATTCAAGTGCAATACCAATTGTATCATGATCAGACTAGTATGTGTCTAAGATAAAGATGTTGTATTGAGGAATGGGAACATTTGACCACACATGGTCAATAAGCGTGTTTTGCACATGGCTTGTGTTGTTCAAAAGAAAGAGGAGACTATATTTGCACATGTAGTTTTCCAATTCTTTTGTTCTGGCATTATTTTGCAGCATGTCAATATTGAAGTCTCCTACAAGCACAATGGTTCCGTTCAGATGCAAATGTCCTAATGCATTGGAAATAACATTTAGTATGTTGAAGAATGTTGCATGGTGAGCAACATACAGATTCAGTATTGCAATTTTTGTTCCATGGAAAAATATTTTTGCAACCACCATCTCAACATTCTTTTCTTCGAAATGTATATGGTCCAAAATTGGTACATGTTTTTTCACCAATATCATCACCCCATGTGTAATGTAGCTTGATATGCAATTGTGATTTCGAAATTGTTTGTTTTGCATGCATAATGCCATGTATGTTTCCTACAAGCACATAATATCAGATTGCATTGTATCATAGTCATTGAGTATATCATCCATGTGTGCATGTAAGATGTGTGTGTTAAGCGAGATAATTGCTACATATGACTTTGTTTGTATGAAGTGGTAATCATACTGCAGATGTCATTTTGCGGTAGTCCTGAGGCGTTCCATTTCAATATCAACTTTATGTTTGACTTCGAAATTATCTTTTGTAAGAGGACATAGTAAATACAAGGAGTCTATGCTTCTGGCATGGGACAATGTTGTATATAAAAGTCCATGTATTCGAATTCCAACAGGCTGAAATGAAACACTATCAAGTGTTATTCCTTGAGATCTGTGGACTGTACGTGCACATGCAAGTTTAATTGGAAACTATTTTCGAATCTTCATTCGACCTGTCTTTGTTGATGCCGATACTAGCTTTGATATTCACAAAATAGGTGTCTAATCACTTACATTGTTTGAATTATATAGATAATCCAACTTGCTTGCTTGTCGCTTGCCTATATGCGGTTCATGGAACTTACTCCAAAGGACATCAAGTTTTTCTGTTTTGGTATAGCCTTTGAGTATTCCATCTGCACCATTGACCAAGCCATCCTGTGAATCATAGTTGCAGGCATATATTTCAACCAACATTTCTAATTTCAGGACAAGCTACAAAGGTAAACTGGTTTTATGTTCATGACGTGGCACATTTCCATGGTTGTCTTCTTCCAGGTCAATTGAATTGATGATGATATCATAGACAAGCATGAGCGATAGCATGTACCTATTATGCATTGAAACATCCTTATTTATGTAGAACAGGTAAGGGAACATTGGGTCTGTTGGTGCAGGTCGTAAGCACCTCGAATTGATATATGTTAAGTCATCATATGTTTGGCTATTTGTTCGCATTATATTCAGAATTGAAATAAATGTTTCATTTGTTTGGCGCATTGTAGTATGCAATTCAAAGCATTTAATATTGTCTCTCCAGAATTTATGTGTCATTGTTTGCATGTTAACCATAGGTTGTTCAAATATCAAAGAATCTTGGATTGGCTATGCCTAGTAAATATCCCCACAAAATATCATGTCAATGTTTCCAAAGTATTTCGTGTGCACATGTTTTATGCTTCTTAGTCGGTTGTCAATGGAATACAAGAAGCGACTTCCAATCAAATATGCCTCATCTATAAAGACAAGTTGGAGTTCATCATAAAGATTAGACAATGTATCTAACATTTCCTTGCTAAGTGGAAGAAACTGTGACTTGTTAAAAGGCATTAAAAATGCAAAGTGGACTATTGTTCCACCTACATTATATGCAATTTTTCCTATGTATGCAACTATTACGCCCTTTGGTTTCATAGGATCAGAGGAATTGTTTGAATCATAGATCTGTATAAGAATTTGGAATAGTGCTTTCGTTGTGACTGTCTTGCATGTTTCTTCTCTGTCTGTAAGGAACAAGTGAACAGGAGTGTCCATGTTCAAGCGTTTTTTAAGCACAGTGTCCTTTAGAATTGTTTGTTGTTCTCCATTCAACAAACATATTATTCTGTGGTATTCATTATTTTCAATAAGGAAAGGATGTTTTGTGACTTGAAAACCAAGATTGATACGTTTTTCAATGCCACCTGCTCGAGGACGAGGCAAATCCGCTTGCAAGTCATAGGACTCGCAGTGAGTTCTGGTTGTTTTTCGATTTGTGAATGTCTCATAAAGATTGTCAGGGTTTTCTAGCTCATTAACTTCTATTTCTAGATCACCCCATGTTGGATTAACATTGTAAGTAAATTTATCTTCATTGATTTGCACTATAGTCTCAGAGGCAACATATGCAGCTTCCCATGTAGAGAAATTATGTTTTAATGTCTCTTCGTTTTCATCAAACATAACGTATAACAACATTTTTTCTCTACAATAGTTTTCATAGTCAAAATGTTTATTGTATTTGACATACCGTATCACAGATATTTTTTTTCTTTTTGATATGGGCGCACCATTTTTTTTGTAATGTATTACAAATTCTGCTAAGAAGATATGCCTAATAGGCGATGGATGTTGGAGGTAATAATCAATAATAGAGCGACATAGTACATCTTTTGAATTGTCAAGCTCTTTTTCTAGAAAAAATGGTGGTTTAAGCACAAATGTGCATTTCTCAAGTGGAGATGTGTTTATGAAGACACATTTTCTTGAACTACAATTGAGGGGCAGGGAAAGTGCAATGTGGACTGCTTGTTGAGCAAACAATTGTTGAAGATTAAGAAATGTATTGCCAAGCGTACATATCATTTGTGTGGCATCAATATGACTTATTCCATGTTTTTTGTGTATTCTTCTGAGTGCACTTGTCATAGGTTTGTCAACCTTTGTCATATACGAGGTACAATATGCTGTTGTCGCATATGCATTGAAGACGTACTGCGCATCTGTATTTGCATTCCACATAACTGACATGTCCTTGGAGAAACTGTTGTTCCAAATATGGGAAAGTTTTCGTTTAAGGAAAACTGTTGGTTATTTAAGCGTACATTGTATGGCTTGGATGTAGTCATCTTCTGATAGATTTAGCTCTATCAAGAAGTCATTGAAGCTCATCAACTTGTCAAACTCTTCTTGTTCTAGAAATGCGAACAAGGATTTAGATTTCTCAACGACAACATTGTCCTCTAAACTAAGTGGCTCTATGATTCTTTTTTCTCTCATTGGAGGCATGGGAAAGTTGTATATGTAATGCGAGGTTTTTCGTTTTATACAACTTTTTGTATGATAATGTCTATGCAATTTGGCAAGTTCTGGATCCAAATGATCTATGTTGCATGCTATGTATTTGTCCACAAATTGCTTGATCTGTGAATTGTTGTTAGCTCCATAGACTGGTGCACCCTCTATCCACAATAGTGTGTGGTCATGTTCATTCCCCCTATTCTGGAATTCAGTCACAAAAAAGTAGTCTGATACTTTTCTGAAAAAAGTTTCATCATGGCATATCAATTGTCTCAAATAATTTATTCTATGTCTATAGTAGTGAGTACATGTCACTGGGTCTTTTCTTATGAGGTATTCAATGTCATTATTTTCCAGTGTATCGGTTTGTTTTTATGTTTCTTGTTCCTATGAAAGTCAGATACGACAACCACCAATGGATCCCAACAATGCTCTGCACTTGTAAATGTGATGAAAAATGTTGGCAGGGCCAATTGTCGGATCATTGCAAAAATATTTTTCTTGTTTTTTTGCAAATAGTCAGGAGAGATGTGAATGCTTTTGAAATCTATGTATCCAATATTTTCTAGGTTTACTTTGTACTTGACATCCTTGGCCAACAAATTTCTTCCTTGTAACTAGCCTTTTCTTATTTGGACCCACATGCAAGACAACACTTGCTCTATTATTATGCGGATTGTTTTGAAAAACAAATTTGTTATGTGACAGGATAAGTCACCACTTGAATGTAGCAGCGCCCATCGAACTATTTTATGATAATTGAATCATTTTGTAATGTCAGTGGGATGTGGATCTCCATAGAAGAGTGTTGGGAAGTTCATTTCCTCAACGAATTTGTCCTTGAATATTCCAAGTGGACGTTGCCCCTCAGCAGGTGCAATTTCAACAATCTTGTCTTGCAAGTCATGAATGAACTGTGAATCAGTGAATCCATGCACCAATGTCTCAGCAGGTGTTTCATTCTTCGATTCATCGATTGTATCAAATTCACTAGTAGTTTTGAGCATCTCTGCAGAGTTGACATCCTCTTCTCCAACAACACTATTCCATTTCTCATCTATACAAATGTTTTGTGCTTTGTATAGGGCCCTGGAGCATAATTCCTTTAATGCTTTCATAACAAAATGCACACACACTTTGCCTGTCTGATACACATTTTTGTATTGCATGTGTATTTTGAGAACCACATCAATTGTCATTGTATCGCTAATTAATTGTGGCAAGGCTTTTTGCACAACATCTAGTTGAATAGGCACATTAATAATTGATCCTATTAAGCCCATCTGGGGTCGTTTATAGCCCCAGGGCCTAATTTGTGCAAATGCGATTCCCAGAGACACAAGTCTCTCTTCAATTTATATAAGTACACTTACATCTAGTAGTGGTGTATTACATCTTATTTGGTCGGGGGTTGCAAATTGTGGAAGTTTTCCATTTTCAAGCGACCGTTTGCATGGAAGAAATTTTTTTCCACTGGAAAATGTTTTATCATGTGCTATCAAGTGGAGGTATTCTTCTTCCAAATTAGGCGTGAAATACTTACTGTTTTTTTCAAAATTCAATTGATCGCAAATTGCACATGTAATGGAAGGATTGTCTTTGATTTGTTTCATGTAGGTATATCTTGCATCTTTCTTTCACAGGGAAGTATTGGTAGAAAGTGTTTTCTGATTTTCATTGGTAGTAGTGCGCAATGTTGCTTCTAGCCCGAAAAATATGATTTTTTCCTCTCGGACAGTTGCATGAACATTGTGGGATATGCGACTGTACCTTTTTTTGTTGTGTTGTACATGAATAATTTTTTTTAGATTGTGATATGTCAGTTTATCTCTAGAAGGAAGAATAGCAATGTTTTTTTTTTCTCTCGTGTACGACCTTTTTCAAGTTGTGGTAACTTAGTCTACGTTTCTTGTTCAAGGGCAAGATGACCCAATGGTAGCTAGGATGAATTTCACTCTAATTAAATAACATGTGATGCTTATGCACATTCAATGTGGTTTGGCTAGCATTGACAGTGAACACTGGAATGACAGTATTTCCTATACCACCAATGTTTTTTTTTCTCTCACGTATGAAATTTTTCAGGTTGTGATAACTTAGTCTATGTTTTTTTTTAAGCCTTGTATGGACTCATCACAACTAGGATGAATTTCACACATGAAATTTTTCAAGTTGTGATAACTTAGCCTACGTTTTTTGTTTAAGCCCTGTATGGCCTTATCGCAACTGGGAGGAGTTTCATTCTCATTAAAAAGCATACCACACATATGCAGATTCGATGCGGTTTGGGTGGCATGGACATTGAACCCTGGACCAGTGACATGTCCAAGTAAAGGTAGATAATGGATATGTGTTGTATATGTTTTCAACGAGAGGATGTCAATTGTTCGATCTTAATTTGAATCAATAGACCAGGAATGGACAGTGCCATCTGGTAGGGCCAACCAAACTTGTATATTTACTCTGAATATGATAGATAGCCATTGCAAATAGAATCTGCCACCCTCCACATTCCCTTTTTTATATGGCAGTCCCATATTTACAAGGTATTCTTGCCAACTTCCAATTGCCGACATATTTTCTAGGAGATATGGCGAAAGGTGTTGATGCAAGCAGCTAAAATCATGTTGGTTGTCGCCTATAATTACATTGTAAAAGGACTGTACAATGTAAAGCCACATTGACTGCACATCAAAATCTGTTGCTACCAAACAACAAATTGCATTGAACAAACTATCTCCACAACTAGATACAACAACTATTTCTATCTGCAAACCATGGAAGACTATGCGATGCATAATTTGTTTCCACTGTGATTCAAGGTCTTTGTAAATGAGGGACAAGTAAATATGAGGTCCTCCAAGATTGCATACAGACAATTTTTTGTATAGTAGTGGTTCATAATGACCACTGAAAGGACTGGCATCATGGAACAAGATGCAATATGGATTTCTATATGCATTTTTGCTGAATAGTAGATATCTTGTTTTTCTTGTCAATGACCGTATTCAAATTGATATATTGAGCCACTTAGACAACCACCATATACAAAATGTATCTCCCCAAATTCCCCTCTCATGTGCAGGCAGAATTGGAGATGTAGACAATCACATCTTTGAAAAATACATAGCGACATCAGGTATTCCATGCAACTACCGAAGAAAATCAGATTCCAATTCGTATTCATACGACTCCAATGCCTCAACGTCGCCATTTTTTAAACAACCCAATAAATAATCTATCAATCCATTGCGCATGTCGGTCGAGGAATAACGAAAATGCAGTAGAACCTGAAATGCATCGAAAAGGCAATCTCCTACAGTATACAAGAATGCATCCAATGTAAAAAGCCCATTTCTATGCAACACCTCGTCAATGTTGTCATGTATAATGGAGTGTGTATCTATTTCACACGACTCAATATATATTACTTGTTTCATCTCTTAAAATATGATTTTCAAGTTGTTTCTTAGTTATTTTCAGTTTGTATGAAAAAAGAGAAAAGGGAAAAAAAATAATAAAACGAAAAAAAAAAGTCAAATAGAAAACTACAAGCGTGGAACTACGTACCAATCCCGGTATGTATCCTTCAACTTTATTCCTGTCAAATTCAATTCCCCCTAGTCGCCACATCAGATGAAAAGAAAAAAAACCTACACTGAACAATGAACCAAACAGAAGAAACAACGCAAATAAATAACACTATAAATTTTCTCAGCACAAAGACCGATTTGAACCTATTCATGGTGTGCATCCTACAAGATTCTCATAGGAAAAATATGTTCTATAAAATAGAAAGGACAGGAAAAACGTAACAGGTGGACACATTTTTTTGACCCAGAGAATAAAAGCATTCCCTGCCACTACACCCCGACAGATGGTTCCCCCTTGTGACATCTCCGAATTCGTTTTCTAAACCCCTTTGCATTGCAATTTTTGAAATAGCTATGGCACAATATGCAGGATGTGGAAATCGGCATATGAAGACGCATGGTTTTGAGGAACAAAAAATAAGACCACACAGAAAGATGTTTTGCAATAGAATTTCGAGGCAGGGACTCCTACCATTGAAAAATCTTGCCTGCAAGGTGCAAAACACCAAGTAGGAAAAAAGGAATAGCAATGAAACGATGGCATGAAAAATTACCCGTCAACAAGGGATGACAAGAGCTCAGCCCCAAAACTTGCAAACTGCAACAATAGGTCCAACAACTTGCAAAGTTGAAGAACAACAAACCAGTGAACAACCACGAAGAGGTCGAACTGCAACTGTAGGACCTCAAATTTGCAAAGTTTAATCAAACAAGAACAAGGATCAACCACTGAACCAATGAACAAGGATAAACCACTGAAATAGTGATGCCATTGGAGAACAATTTTGCACAATTTCACTGCAAACAACACCAACAAAAAAATGGAACGAAACTGTATTGCAACACATCTGTACAATAAAAATTTAAGGCTGTGAGACCTGTTAGGTAAACACTTAAGACTGTCAGAACCGTCGAAGGGTGTTTCCCTATGCAAACATTTAAGAAAGAATGCAGTGTGGTAGGATTGTTTACGTACGCAACAATGACAAAGACTCTCAAAGCACGCAACAATAAAGAAAAAATCACACATAGTAATAGTAATAGTAATAAAATAATAATAATAATAATAATAACAACAAAGTAATATGAAAACTGACTATCCATGTGCAATAATAATAAGGACTAATAATAATAAGACCTCAAATCAGAGAGACTGTATATGATCCAAAAACTTTGTATATGCTAGCATATCAAACATTGGGATAAATTATGCTAGCATAAAATGCTAAGACAAACATTCGAAATAATGCTAGCATTATTCCACCTTCGAGCAATGCATAACAAAAATATATGATTCAAAAATACCATACATGATCAAATACTTTGTATATGCTAACATATATAACATTGGGAATAGCAAAGCCAACAATAAGACCTCCAATCTGTTATCCAATCAAATCATGACATATATGGTACTTTTTATTATATAAAAATCAATGCTTTTAGTTCCCTAGTTCCAACAATGGATATTATGCAAATATTTGTGGTCAAAGGACAAACTAATATGAAGTCAACAAATTATCAATCGCTATAGTCCCTCTATGCCTTCAGAAGGGACTAATAATATGATTTTTGTGTTTTCTCACTCGGCGATAAATGGGGTTAAGTGTTGTTAAAATGAGTAAAATTTCTATTAAGATTATATTTTACTCTCAATAATTGTCGTATAAATTTTGTTTAATTTATAATTTAATTTATTTGTAATTTCAATTGAAAGTAAAAAGGTCCTTGTAGTTATTAATATTTCAAAGTTAGGCTTTCACCGTTGAAGGAAGGTGGGAGGTCTTGAACATGTTTACAATTTTCTTTCACTACCACACGAATAAAGTTGACCGATTTGATAATTAATTGGAGTTTATCTCACGATTTGTGCAATTGGCACAAAAAGAGTTAGTGCGTCCATTGAATTTTTTTTTAAGATATTCAGATGCTTACACATTTACACATTTTTATGCCTCCAGATACTTTTCCTTTGAATTTTAGTGTTAGACAATTATGAAGTTTCGATAAGTTGAATTTGAAAAATAAAAAAATGAAATGTCGAACTAATTTATGATTTTGATGCCGAAATTATTTGTTGTAAATTTCTAATTTAGCTAAGCATTATAAAAATGTTACGTGCTTGCATTTCTTACTCTTACTCTTATTTTATTACTCTTTAGTTGATCAGTTAGGGGTTTGTTACATATGGTATCAAAGCAGGGTTCTACTCTATGACACCAAACTCGTTATGACTTTCAATGCATTTGTTTAAATTAAGATGTATCACTAATATAAATTGAATTTTGTTTATGGAAGGTATCATGGTTAGAGGACGGAGGACGAGTAGACATCGAGGTATGGAAGGAAGGGGTATGATGAGGTATTTTCAAAGGATGTCAGAGGTGTTGATAAACTACCTCAAGTGTGATGAGGGAAGGGGATCTGTACCCAATGAGGGTTTGCATCGCCCTCTTATAGTTAGTGGTAGTGTTCATAGAGAACTCGAGAAGGTGAAATTTCCCTAGTTTTGGGGTTCCATAGATGTATGAGTTGTCGAATCTTGGTTGGATAATATGGAAATGTGTTTTTCATTGCGCGATTATACCTCCAACATGAAGGTCCACATGGCATTATTTCAACTAAAAGTGAGTGCAGATTAGTCATACAGTACCTGAGTATGAGGCTAGATTTATGGAGTTTCTCATTTATGCTCTGCAGTTGAAAATTAAAAATTTAAAGGTGAATAAGTTTGTTTTTGGTCTCAACTACAAAATTTGTGTAAGGTGAGGATTCTGATTCTTTAGAATTTGCACGATGCAGTACAGAAATATTTTATGATTGAGGAGGAATTGAACAGTGGAGTTCAGAGTAGGAATCCTTCCAGCCAAACATGATAGACGCCAGTTAAAGAACCAAAACAATAGACACTCATTAGACAGACTTCTGGGCACCATGATACACCCAGAGGGAATGCATTTTCTACACCATGTAGACATGATACCAATCATAGGACTCTATATAGAGCACCACCACAACAGTAGTTGCGTCATCCTCAGCAGCAGTAGAAATATAGATATGTTTTGCAGAACATATAAGGACCTCAGAATCCTATACCATCAGATTCTTCCTCTGAAACTAGGAGCATCAACCCTAAGAATAGGTGTTGGACTTGTTGAGAGCCCCACTATCAAATATATTGTCCTATTGATACTGAAAGATATGTTGGATCGATAGGACATATTACAGTGGGATATTTGGGCAAGCCCCATAGGATTCATGTAGCAGTGAATAACCACCAGGCTAAGCATCGATCTACAATACTCGATACTTCAGGTATGATATCATATCAACAATTTAGTATTTCGATAGATCCAGGAGCTACTGGGAGTTTTATATCTAGTTTTTCACTTAAAATAATTAAGGTGAAGGAAGTCAAACAAAACGAGTTTAGATATGTAGAGTTGGCATCTGGAGCCAAACAAAAAGTTGGAGGAAAGATTAATGACAGTAAAATAAATTTGGGTTAATTCATCACCAGTGTAACCCATTTTGTTACAACCTTGGGATCCTATGACATTGTGATTGTAATGGATTTGTTAGAATCGCACGACATGATACTTAACTATAAGACAAAAATATTAATCTTAATTGATGATTTGGGACAAAATAGAGTAATTGTAGGGAAAAACCAAGGAGTATCGCTAGGATTTTTTACTTACCTACAATAAAATAAAAATGTGCGCAAGGGATGTAATTTGTATGCCATATTAGCTCTTAATGAAAATGAAAAGATTGGAAGAATTTCCAGTAGTATCGGAGTTTGCTGATGTTTTTCTTGAAGAACTATCAGTTTTACCATCGAAAAGAGAATTGGAATTTACTATAGATTTAAAACCTGGAACTAAACCAATTGCAAGAATTCCACATCGGATGTCGACACCTAAATTGCAAGAGTTAAAGATGCAATTGAAGGAGTTATTGGATTTGGGACTTATACATCCAAGTGTATCATCGTTGGGTGCACCAATAATATTTGTAAGAAAGAAGGACCAGTAGTGGAGGCTTTGCATTGACTATCGTCAATTAAACAAAGCCACGATCAAGAATGAATACTCGTTACAAAGAATTGATGACTTATTTGACCAAATGAACGGGGAGACAATGTTTTCAAAGATCGATTTGAGATATGGATATCATCAGTTGTGAATCAAGGAGGAAGACATTCCTAAAAAAGCGTTTAAGACAAGATTTGGACATTACGAATTTACGGTATTATTGTTTGGATTGACAAATGCCCCAGGGGTATTCATGAGTTTAATGAATGGGGTGTTCTGCAAGTACCTAGATAAGTTCATACAAGTATTTATTGACGATATATTAATTTACTCTCGGACAAAAGTGGAACACGACAAACATCTAAGATTAGTTTTGCAGTGTTTAAGAGAAAACAAGTTGTACGGAAAGTTGTCGAAATGTTCTTTTTATCAAACAAAGATTCACTATTTGGGACATATTATTTCGGCAGAAGGTATCGTTGTGGATCCAATGAAGGTAGAGGATATTATGGGATGGCCATCACTGACGAACGTGAAATAAATACGTAGTTTTTTAAGATTAGCATGTTACTATAGATGCTTCGTCGAAGGATTTTCAAAAATATCAAATCCCATTACGGAACTGCAAAAGAAAAATAATAAATTTGTATGGTGAGGGAAATTCACTAAAGTATTTCATAATCTTAAATAATTATTAACAACAACATTGATATTGAAAGTTCTAGATATGGACAAGGAATTCTTAGTATACATTGACGCATCCAAGAAAGATTGGGTGGAGTATTAATGAAATAAGGTCAAGTTATCACATATATTTCAAGGAAACTAAGAAGGCGTGAAGAGAATTACACAACACACAATTTTTAATTATTAGCGATTGTTTATGACTTATGAGTTTGGAGACATTACCTTATTGGAAGAAAATTTGAGTTGAAAACAAATCACAATGGATTGCAACACATTTTTACACAGAGTGACTTGAATGCACACCAAAGATGTTGGTCAGAACTTTTAAGTGAGTATGATTTTGAAATTGTGTATATTAAACGAATAGTTAACAGAGTAGCAGATGCGTTGAGTCAAAGACCACACATTTTTTCAATAATACCCCTAAAGACGAATCTTCGAGAAAATATTTTAGCATTACATATTGATGATGATTGGTACAAGGAAGTAAAAGAAAACATCGGATAAGATACCATGATGGTACCAAGATATGAGGGATATTATTTGGACAGTGACAAGATACTAAGATATAATGGCATAATTTATATACCACCAAATGACGAATTGGTAAATTTAACTTTGAATGAAGCTCCTCGAGAGGTGTATATGGCTCATCTTGGAGTCATGAAAATGAAGGCAGATCTTAAACCACTGTTCTTTTGGAAGTGGATGAAATATGATGTAGTTAACTATGTGGCGATATTTATTGAATGTCAGCAAGTGAAGGTTGAACATAGACATCCAATGAGATTATTATAGCCACGTGTGATTCCTGAATCAAAATGGGAAGTTATATCGATGGACTTTATTGTTGGATTTCCATTGAAGACAAGGAGACACAATTCTATCTTTGTAGTTGTCGACACTTTGACAAAAAGTGTGCATTTTATTCCAGACCGTATGACATATCAAGTACCTGACATAGCTAGAATTTTTGTTAATGAAATTGTAATATTGCATGGTGTACCGAGAAAGATAATATTTGATTGAGGATCGGTATTTACTGGACGTTTTTGGACTAGTTTTCAAGAGGCTTTGGGCACACAATTAAATTTTAGTACCGCATATCACCCTGAAATTGATGGGAAAACAGAAAGAATGAATCAAATTCTAGAAGATATGATTCGAATGTATGTAATGGATCAACAAAAATGATGGGAATAATTTTTACTATTGATATAATTTGTGTATAATAATAGTTATCGGAGTTTGATAAAGATGACACCTTTTGAATTTTTATACAGATGATCGTGTAGGACACTTTTGAGTTGGGATCGGCTAGAATATAGGGTCCTAGTGGGACCGGAAGTGATTCAGGAAATGGAAGATCAAATGTGAACCATAAGGAAAATGATTAAGGAAGCACAAGACTGACAAAAGAGTTATGCAGATGCGCATCATATAGACCGTAGTTATGAGGTTGGTGACAAACTGTTTTTGCAGGTGAAGTTGCATAAGAGTTCGATTAAGTTTGGAAAGGGTGCTAAACTATCTCCAAGGTTTGTGGGACCTTTCGAAGATATATAAAAGAAAGGACCCGTGTCTTACCGACTAGTGTTACATGATTCTTTGAGGTGTATGCACGATATGTTTCATGTTTCAGTTTTACATCATTATATTCCAGATCCATCACATGCTATTGACTTGAGTTCATTGCAGGTATCAGACAAAGGTGCTCTCATAGCGGAGCCAATCTGCATACTATACCATCACACTCAACAACTACAATGTCTATTGGTCGATCAGGTGAAGGTCCAGTGGGACAATTATAGTCCAAATTCTACCACTTGGGAGGATGCACATGAGATGCATCAACAATTTCCATATTTATTTTGAAAGTTTGATAAATAGATTGGTATCAACTATATTATTGCTTTCATTATTAGACTATACAAACTATGGGATGAAGTTTAAAACAATAGGGGGTGTATGTAACATCTGTATTTTCACTGACCACATTTTTATAACAGAAATTATTCTTTGAGGACACTTGTGTGCAAGTGTTGTGAATGGAAAATCCCTCTACGGACTAGCACTTAGGGTTTTATTATGCATGCATAAAATACCTAAAGATTCCTACTTTCTACCATCGTCCTGGACCTAATCCCCATTATTCTTAAGCAAATACGTAGTTAAGAAGATCAAGTGAGCATACCTTATTTCGAGCGCTTGATATCGATCCTTCTTCACGCTTGATCGCTCTTTGACTACAAATCTCCTCCCAAGGATGACCTGCATTCACACAAGACAAACAAAGAACTCCATATGCATTTGATACATAGATTAATGGGTTAGAGATTCAATCAACATGTATGCAATAAACCATGAAAACCTCATATGGTGGGACGGGAAAAGTACTTATTTATTATTAACTTCAACAAATCAACTTACAATGATGAAGCCGACCAGTGCTCCACGAACCTGGTCCAGGGCTCCTCTTCAACTGTCCTCCAACTTCTTTTCTCTATATTTCTCTTTGCACAAGGATGGCTAAAGGTTGGGACAAAGGGAATGCACAATCAGGTATAGTTTCTTTACTATGATTCTCCTCTTCCAAATGGGACCCCTAACCCTTCTTTAATAGGCTACAAGAAGCTAGGTATTTGGTCGAACCCTCGACCATGCATGGCCGCAAGGTTTAGTTAACTCACCCAAAGTTGTATGTTCCGTCAACAAATTTCCTTTTTTCGTGATTTTGTAAGTACACACGGGATATCTTGGGTCAGATAGCGTGTACACATGTGCAATAATGAAGCAGGGCACGTGGGCCTTTATAAAAGGTGTTTTTAAGAAGAGTTGTTCAATAGTGTTTTGGCAAAGAAGGAATCTGAGATGGCTTGATGTCAGGTAAGCATGTATGGTGCAAATTAGGGTTATAATAGATGCCCCCTAATGTGTGAGGTCAGAAGAGAATCTAATGGATGAAATACATTAACAATATTCACCAATGTGTTGAACAAGGGAGCCTAGGGACCAGAAATCGGGAGGTGTCGTCTACAAAAATAGCAATTGTCTCACCGAGGCGGACATACCCATGCTCGAGATAAAATAACATCATGCATACCAATCAAATACACTATAGATCCATGTCATATAACTATATAAAGTGTAGTTGCGAACAATACATAGCGGAGCTACATCTCGAAATCAAAAAGATGTGCGTGTAGAGTATCCATCTTCTTAGAAGCTGCTAAGGCATGATGGCTGGAGATGAGGTCTCCAGAGCTCGAGAAACAACTTAAAAATCTTCAAAACGCGAGTAGTAGTGTAATATGAGTGTACAACTTCACTACCCAGAGGTCTTCGACGACTCGTTGGTCATGGACTAGAGAATCTTGATGATCAGATTGAAGGCTTCATTGATTTCGAACAAAGACTTGATTGGATGTTCAGGATGGTCGGGTATGAGGGAAAGAGACAAACTGCATAGGGGTCGACTCAGGCTTGGTAAAAAATTCCCCTGGACAACAACACGAAAAATGATGAGACTCAGGCAACATGGCATTAACATAAGTTTATGAGGTAGGAGGCAATGCAAACTATCCATATGTTTGGAAGAATATCCAAACAGAGGAGGACACAACTCTATGTAGAGAGAACAACTTCCTAAGGTCGTATTAAATCCCAGATTTGGACGAACAAACATACATATGTGCTTTATCCAAGGGCGACTCATTATGCTGCCAATAAAGAAAATACTTTTCCCTTCCTCTTTTTGGGGTATTTTTTTTTTTTTAATGTCTTTTTTTAATAATTTTGGAAAAAGAATTAAAGAATGTTACATTACAAAGGAGGAACGAGTGTTGCAAACATACAAGTTCAAGGCGCAGGGACAAGACAGATGTTCAAAGTAAGGACACTCGGGAAAAATCCTCCAGGGGCCAAAGGTGTCAAGACGCAGAGGCAAAGTGCTACAGGGATTGCGTATAAGGTATGCCTTAGATGGTTCAGTTGAGAGAAACATGGAACCGGCATTAGGCCAAAGACGCGGGTATGAAAATGTGATTAATAAAACACACAATGGTAACGTCCTTTGATGTGAGTTTAATGAGCCTAGAGAAGGTAAGTTTGGTGGTTTTTCATATTTAGAGAGTCTGAAAAAATGTAAAAGGAGACTCCACTGGGGTACCTTTTTCGAAGGTAGTCTAGTGGGTTCGAAAAAGGGGTAAACTAGCACCGGCAAGACGTCTAGTCAAAACCATTTAACGAGTGTGATAAAGACAAGATCACTCGGCCATTTTTTCATTTTTAAGGAGTCTGAAAAAAGATTAACTATGGATTTCGTAGGGAATGTTCTTCTGGACCATTTTAACGAGTGTGAAAGAATAAGGTCACTCGACGATCTTTTCAATTTTAGGGAGTCTGAAAAGAGATTAACTATGGACTCCATGGGGGTTCCTTTTTCGTAAATTTAGTCCCTCAGGCCTGAAAAAGGGTTAAAACGATACCTGAGAGTACTCTTCTAGAGAACTGATGTTCCTTAGAGTATACCTTTGTTCGTACAATTGACCATCCGGACCGAAAAAGGGGTAAACTACCGCCAGACAGACGTGACTTTCAAATTTCAGTTTAACAAGCGTGAAAGGACACAAGATCGCTCGACAATCTTTTCATGTTTAGAGGGTCTGAAAAGGGCTTAAAAGAAGACCCGTTATGTCTTTTGGGAGTCCCGAGGGTGAGGTCAAGAGTGAAAAGGAATCATGCAAATGAGGCTCAAACTCGTAATCAGGAAAAACAACAAGGACTCCTGAGCCTACAGTGATTAGAGACAACATGGACACGATAATGCAACCAAGATATACCTAGGGCATCCATGTTCCGGTAAGCTCTACCACCAACTTGTGACACTTCTAAAGTAGCAATGATGGTTCCATGTCGCAACCTGATGGGATCGATCCTATGGTAAAGGGATAAAGACAACAAGATACAAAAGTTAGGGTGGAAACCTAACCTACATGCTCAAGTTGATCATCTGAGATTTTTCCATGGACCATCAAAAGTTACCCAAAACTCCAAAGCAAATTTCTTGATACTTGATTATACCCTTCCAATGCAACTCCTAAATCACTCTAAATGGTTTTTGGTTTAAAGAAAATGATAAGGGGGGCCAAAAAAGTGACAAAAAGAGGCCAAAAAGTCTATAAATAGAAGCTGGTAGCTCATTATCACCATTGCTGATTTGGAAATTGAATCTGGAGCAAAACCCCCCTTTGATAAAAGTGGTGATTCCGGGAGCTACAGTGGATGAAACAACCATCTATCTAGACCAAGTAAGTATAAACTCTCTCCTCTTGCAATTTAAATATTTATTTATGCTTTGGGTTTCAAGTTTTGGGGGGGCATCGACCTTCAAAAGGTTGGCCCTAGGTCCACATGGGTTGTCTTATGACAGGCCGCATGTACATTCATGCAAAGTAAAAATTGCATGCGTGTACACACGACTATCATCATTACAGCCCACGTGGACCCCCTTATTGAATGAAAAAAATTAAAAAAACAAGGGTTAACCCTCCTGAACTTGGTGTTTTGCAGGATGTATGTTCACTAGAGGGAAAGAGAGAATGAGGAGGTTAGTGATTTGGTCGAGGAAGACTCCAATGTTGTGGCTACCTTAATGCAATGTGGGTTGCTCAAGTTCTTCTTATGTCCTTTTATGCGGGCACAACCTAGGCTACTGAATGCCTTGGTTAATTATTGGCATCCTGATGCAGAGGCCTTTATGTTAGAGGGGCAGTCACTGGTGCCTACGACAGAGGGAATATATTTTTTGACTGGCCTCTCCAGGGGAGGGGAACCAGTCAACTTTCGAACATTTCCTTCGGGGCCTCATAACATATCGGAATTGACAGGACTTTATTGCGAGGCTGGTACAGACCGATCGAGCTCACAGGTGCCCATAAGAAAGATTACTAACTTATCCTTGCAGGCGATTGTGTTTCTTATTGGGCAGATGACTAGTTCTGTAGCTCTACATCAGGCATCCCATGCACAGATGAGCTGTGCAGTCTAGTGCTTAAATGAAAAAATATTTGACTGGAGCACTACACTGCTAGATTGTATGAAGAGGCAGCTGACAGATTGTTGGTCGCAGATGTAGAGGAACTTCAGGTTTTGGATGATTCTATGCTCTTTCTTCTTTGAAAGAGTTCTGAGCTTCAGTGCTCGAGTGGTGGTATGAGGACATCAGGCCTCTCTTCCTACAGTTTGTAGATGGGTAGTGTTACTGCCATGATGGGGTGGTGGAAGGACCGATGAGTCCTTTGATGATGATTTCTTTGCTTGGTTGTCACGACAGATCCCAGTCATAGAGGATTACCCTTATGCTGGGATTGATTTCTTGAGAGATCCTGAGATACCAGTACCTCCTGGTGAGGAGCGAGGAGAGATGGGTAAGTTTACATCATTGTTTTTTTTTTTTGAAACATATGTAATTTTTATGTTGTTTTTTTTTTTATATATCATTTTTTTTATACCAGAGTATTTGACGGATATTTTTTTGTTGTCTGCAGATGTGGGACCAGTGCGACCAACAGACTATGCGAGGAACATGCGTCGTCCTCGGCCAGGGGCCGCACCTTCCGCCGCAGGGGGACCAACAACATCAGGAGAGCTTCTAGCCGGGGAGGCTGAGAGGGTGTTGAGACGAGTCGAGCGAAACTTTACCTCGCTTACTCGTACAATCCCTATGGTAGAGATTGAGGATCTGCCACCATCTATGTAGCCTCATGTAGAGGGGGCACCACGGACGTGGGTTCGATTGTTTCAACGTTTGGCAAATGTCGTTGATCAATACAACAGGGCCCATAGACCCTGACCTTAGTTAGACTTTTCACGTGTCGAGAGCACTACTTGTATATATTTTTTGAGGGCAGAAGCCCCATGACTCGTTACTGGTCATACTTTTGAGGGGCTTGCGTCCACTTATGTACTCCGGTGTTTATGAAATTATATATGGATTTTTATGTCTTTTTGTGTCTTATGGATCATATTTTCCTTTAAAAATGTATTTACATATTTATGTGTATGTCCTTTCATATGTGTGCGAGATGCCAATCTAAAATTTGATTAGCTAGAGTATCTGTAATTTGGTTTAATCTCCTAGGAACATGAAAATATGTAATATAATCAAAGCTTCATTCTAAAAGACGTACCCTAAGGAATCGTTGGTGTAAAGTCGGATCATGAACCCGGTAGACTCTATTTAACTATGACATAACTAGATGAGCGTCTAAATAGACCCGGAGATGAGAGATACCAAATGACAGGGTGTCACGAAGCAACTCAATAACTGCACTGTACTCGATGACATTGTTTGTGGTGTCACCTAAGCATATACCTCCGAAAGATAATAACTGGCCTCGAGGTGTAAAAATTACCCAATCTGCGGAGGCAAGCCTTCGAGTGTGCCAGCTAGCACTGTCTGCGTACCCAATGAACACCTCGGATTCACTTGAAATCTACCACAGTGATGAAAGATAACATAAAAAATGACACGTCCATAATACTAAAAGAAACTAGAAAGTAATAGTACAAAGACTATACATATGTTACAAAAAGTTACCCATGGTGACCTGCCTATGAGTAATACTTCTTGAAGTAGAGCCCATTTCTAGGCTCTGCCAAAGCATTCCCTTCAAAGTCAACCAGACGATAAGCACCCTTTTTTAGAACCTCTTTTATGATGAAAGGTCTGAACCACATGGGTTTGAATTTTCCTGCCCCCAGGGGGTCCTTATCCTTGTCACAGACCAGGATCCTTCAGAGAAAATCCAAGGACGCACGGACCGATCATACTAACACTTGAATTTATGTTTGTGAGCCTCATTGGCCAAGGCTGCATCATGACGCTTCTCATTGAGCCGTTCAAGGTATAATAACCACTCTTCAAGTGGAGAAGTATCTGGAAATAATTGTACTGCCAACTTTAGGGACGGGATCTGACATTCGATAGGCAAGACTGCTTCGAACTCATAAACGAGTTGAAAAGGTGAGAAACCGATTGCAGTCTTAACAAAAATTCGGTAATCCCATAATGCCGAGTATAACATCAAATGCCAATTTGACTTGGCTGAGTTGATCGTTCGCTGTAGGATGGTCTTAAGAGATTTATTTACAGCTTCCACCTGACCATTTTCTTGGGGGTAGTAGGGTGACGAATGTTCTTTCCACAACCTAGGCTTTGATGTTAACTTGGTCATAATTTGTTTCTACAAGTGACTTCCATGGTCAGTGACAATCTCCCTCGGGAAGCCGAACCTTGCTATTATCTGGTTGAATAAAAAGAGAGCCACAATCTCTCCATCATCTTTAAACATTGGCATAGCTTCGACCCACTTTGTGAAGTAGTCTACGACTACAATGATATAATGGTGCCCCCTTGCTGAAGGAGGGTTGCATGTAGTGTAATCAATCCCCCACTTGGTGAAGGGACCAACTGTGATGACAGGAAACATGGGAGCGGGATGTGCCCTCAACTTTCGAGAGAAGATCTGGCACGGGTGGCACTTCTTGACGGATTCGATACAATCTTTGATTAGTGTCGACTAGAAGTAACCTGCTCGTAAAATATTTTGGGTTGTTGCCAACTCAGACAAATGAGCGCCACATGCTCCGGTATGGCAATCGTTAAGCACGATAACTACTTCTTCGTGAGTGAGACATCGACACAGGATGTAGTCTACACCTCTTCGATATAATGTATCATTGAGTATGAGATAATTCTTAGCCTGATGGTGTATACGTCGACGCTAGTTATGAGAAGAAGAGGTGGGGCACTTCAAAGTATGGATATAGATAAGTATATCTCCATACCAGGGATCCAAAGATGTGATAAAAAACATATCTCCTATGATAGGTGACTCTTCGGGCACAACATCACCTGACTCAACTGGAAGTTCCAAAATAAGTTCTGTGAAGACCAGTGACTTTTTGGATTTTACTGAAACGAAATCTAAGTCAAACTCTTGGAGGACGACTATCCATCTATTGATCTTTCTACCTATTACTCGTCGTGTCAAAATGTACTAGAATGGATTCATGACAACAATGATGATGGTCTTTCGAAACAAAACAAAATGACAGAACCGTTGAACAGCATGGACTGCTGCCAACGCAAGTTTTTTGATATGAGAATAATTGAGTTCCGGTCTTACGAGGCCTCATCTCAGGTAATAAATCACATATTCTGAGAACAAGTCATCTTCCTGAGCTAAGACCATGCCGATGGTTGACTCTGTTGCAGCCAGGTATAATAAGAAATCTTTGTTATAGTTAGGTGGCCGAAGCAGAGGGGAAATTGTGAGGGCATGTTTCAAAGCTTCAAAAGAGTGTGGAGCAACATCGTACCAATAAAAAGGAACATATTTCTTCAGTAAGCGCATAAATCCCTTTGTGATATCGACATAGTTGGCGATGAAACGTCTTAAAAAATTCGCCTTGCCTTGTAGACTCTGAAGTTGAAGGATTGTGCGTGGGGGAGGCAACTGAATTATTGCCTCAACCTTGAGAGGATCAACCATGATCCCTGTTGTTGACACTATGAAACCTAACAAACATCCTGATGTTACGCAAAAGCTGCACTTGTTTGGATTCAAGCGAATCCAAAAGTAGCAACAATGCTCAAAGACAAGTCGGAGGTGTGTGGAATGATCCATTCTCTTGTGAGATTGAGATGCTAAATCATCTAAATAAAAATTGACTATATGCTTGAGGTCATGGAAAGCAAAAGACATGGCTCGCTGAAAGGTCGCTCCAGCATTTTTGAGACAAAAGGGCATCTTACGATACGCGAATGTACCCCATGGACAAATGAATGTCGTTTTGTGCTGGTCTTCGGGTTTGATTTGTATTTGATTATATCCCGAAAAACCGTCCATGAAAGAGAAGGCCTCGCAACCCACACATTCATCAATTATCTGGTCGATGAATGGTGTGGGAAAATTATCTTTTGGACAGGCCTTGTTCAAATCACGGAAGTTGTACATACACGAATCATGCCTTGTTTTTTATTGATCGACACAGGATTTGACACCCATTGGGTCAAATGGATAGGATAGATAAAACTGTCTTTTAGCAGTTTGTCAACTTCAACCTTAATGGTTGCTGCTTTCCTGGGATTAACTGGACGAAGCTTTAGATGAACAAGCTTGTCATCTGGATAAGTTGTGATTTCATGTTCGACTATTTTTGGATCGATGCCTGGCATTTCCTCGTAAGACCAAGAAAAAACGTCGCAGAATTCTTTAAATAGATCTGTGTAGATTTGAATCTCTCCAGGGGAGCAGTCAGCTTCGACGAAAACATTCTCCACGATGCCAGGGGTTCTGGAGATATTGATCGGTATGGTTTCAACGATGGTTTCCATATTACCCTCAACATAGACCTCGTGTGTAGCTAAGGGATTAATAGGACAAGACCTATCTTCATTCATAGTCAAGGTGAATTCTTTGGCTTCGATTCTGCTTAACTCTGGGAGGGAGTATGATCTGTGATGAAGATCATCCCAAGGTTTGTCCGGACTAGTCATTGCTTAAATTACTGCTTCGTTGGAGGGAAATACTAAGTCTAATGAATCAGTTTCAGCGAGAGAACATTGAACCCAAATAGGCTCTAGAAGAGGATCTAACTCCTGTGCGGGAGTTGGATTTGTATCAGCTGAAGCTTGATGGAATAAAGAGTATGCTACTTCAGCTACGGGAAAAGGCATGGACATGCCCGGGTGCCCTGTCCCCTCCATCGTGGCCGATGGGGAAGGAAGTATCCATGGATCGTTGAAGTAAGTCATGCGAAACGATGAAACTTGGAAAATATCAACCTTATGGTGGTTAGATATGAATTTGACATCGCCTTGAGGGGGCAGGTAATCGAAGGTACCCATCAAAGATGGGCACAGACCAACCCCTACGTTGACTATGACTGGTTGAGGATTATCAATCATTGGGACCGCAGACACCCCCAATGAAGGGTCAGGTCTGGAGAAAGACAATTGATCAATGGTCACAATCTAGTCCTTGTGTGGAAACAGCAAGACCCAAAAAACTGTAGCAACCACTGCTTGCATGGCATAAGTCCAACTCATTCCTAACAAGAGATTGTAGTCAAGGGACACGTCGACTACTTCTACCTCGACGCACACAGTCTTCCCTCCTAACTGCATGGGGAAAGAGGGAATGATACCATGTGGTCGGAACAAATGACCGTCGAAAGCAGTGAGAAGATTAGGTGACGGAGACAAAACGAGTTGGTCAATGGCCTTCCAACATGCCAATGACATAATGCATGTCGAGGCACCCTCATCAACAACCATGCAGAAAATATTTCGAGTAAAATTTTTCGTGGGGTGAGCCACTACTATCTGAAACGAAACGTGGTAAGGCAGATGAGGTTTTAAGTCGATTGTATCCAGCATGATGGTACCCAGATTACAAGTCTCGGTAGATCCTAAAGTGGTTAACAAAGCTTTCCTCTGGGAAGAGAAGCTTTGGAGGACCTCCAAAGTGGACATCGCACAAGGGGTTTGAGACAAATCCTCCACCACATAATAGTTTTGGGCGACCCTTGTGTTTGGGTTGTGAGAAGCTTTTTTGAACGTGCCTTTTGGGATGTGTGTCATTGTTTCGCCCAAAGTCTTCTCAATTTTTAGAGGAAGAGATGGGAGTTCAACTTCTTTTCCCTTCTCAGAAGTGCTTGGTTTACTGTAGTCACATGCTCTAGTCGATATAAAAGCATCACCCTTAATTATATACACATTCACGGATGCGGGATTGTTCGAAGACAAAGAGGGTCCTTGAATGCCCCCTTCCGCGCTTGTAGAGGCTTGGGTTAGGTTTTTATTGTGCTGAAATGGATTGGTTAACACAGCAGGTTGTTGCTTTGTCACGAACTTTTGGTCCTCTGCAAGCCGAGGACATTGGTGGGTCAGGTGGTCTTCCGTGCATAGGTTACATGGATACCTCACCTTCTGTTTCTCAGTGTTTCCCACACCAACATTAATAGTGGGTTTCTTATCCCCCTTACCCTTCTTTCATTGTTTTTTCTTTCCTTTAGGCTGTTGGGTGGACTTTGGATTTGTTAATTGTACTATGTGTACATCTGACGTTTTAGTAGGGGGAGCAGCCAAAACAATAGTTTGGATGATCGTTGCGTGTTTTATAGACAATTGTTGCAATTGCTTCGTCAGTTGCTCAGCGAGCTTTGTTTGTGCTGAACCAACAATACCATCGGCATGCGGTCCAACTCTCTGTCTAGTTTTATCAAGTATTGAGCGTGGCGCATCTGGTAAGATCTCATATAATAAACTGGACTGAGAATAGATTAGCTCAACTTGTTGAGCTCTCATGATGGCATCTTCTTTGGAAAATACTCCCGACGTCACGACGTCTTTGGATAACTGTGGGACCAAAGACTTAAGGAACCACTCGAGCAGGAATGTTGGTGGGACTGGCACCTTAATTAAACTCTTTCGGTGTCTCCATTCTCGGATGTGATTAGAGATATGGTCTGCTTTTGTCTATGCGAAATTGGCCAGCAATTATGTACCAGCGTCGTATCTCACAGGTAATTGGAAATGGTTTAGGAAAGCCATTGCCAATTCGCCGAAGGAAGAGTATCTTGAGCAGTCAAGCTCAATGTACCATTTTGTGGGACTCCTAATGAAAGTACGTTGAAACAATCGCAACTGTACAGAGTCATATTTCAATGAGTTAGATGAGCACCAAAGATGGAAGGTAGTCACATGACCTCCTGGATATTTGTTAGGCTTGGCTTCGAACTTTGGTATGTCCGAAGGCAACTTCATCAGCATAGGGGGCCAACACAGATCGTGACAGATAGGGTCATTCAACAACCTTGTCAAGTTTGGCAAATGCAAGGTTGCCAGAAAAGGTAGTTTGGGTTGTTGGTGATAACCTGGGAAAAAGGGACATGGAGTTTGACTGGCACCAGGTTGCCAGGAAAAGTTCGGCTACTGGCTTGGGTTCTGGTAAAAACCATGGCCATGACCAGCGTACAAATTATGTGTGTGAGGAGACATCATTGGCTGATTCCCAAAGTAGGACGTAGATGGTTGGGCGTGCATTACATTCGAAGGACTTTGGGAAGGGTTGCCCCATGCCGATCCCGTTGGGATAGGCATAGTAGCTTGTCCATGGTTCCATTGATTGTGAAAATAATTTCCCCAAATCGACATTCTTGACGAGGGAATGGATCCCTACCAAGAATTCCAAGGCCCTGATGAAGAAGAAGTTCTTGGGTTTGCCCCCTGTGCAGGAATAGTACCCTGCATAGGAATAGGTTTTCCGAAACTAGGATTGCCCCCAGTCGGGAAAGAAGCTGACGAGAAGGTGTTGTTACCAAACTCACCGAACAAATAAAACGGTGTCGAACCTACCGACATATTATGCGAAGGTGGTCCTTGACTCCCTGCTCTAAATAAACTATGGTGTGCAAGTGGCCCGACGGATTGTTGATGCGTGCCACCAAGCAAAGGGGATGAAGGAGGTATATGACCTCCCCCATAAGGGAAAGTGTTAAAAGGAGCTGAAGTGCCCCCCATGTGGCCTTGCAAAGGAGTGTTAGAGCTCCCTGCCCCCAGACCTAAAGTCTGTGAAGTGGAGTAGGAAATTACAAGACTTGTACCTGAGCTAGGCATCCCGTATGAGAACGGAGGGCATGTCGCACTTGGTGTGAAACAGGTTGTGGTCGTCACCATATACGGGATCAGACCACTGTGCAATGTAGAGGCGGTCGAGACCATGGTGGCTCGAACCAGTCACGGTGTATTAGGAGGTGGAAACTCTCCTGTGGTGACAACCGTAGTGGGAATTGAAGAATTCCCAGAAGGAGTGACAACATTTGTTTCCATTGTTGCATGGGACACTGTCTGGCACTCATAAGGGTGAATCGGTACGATGATGGTGTCTAAAGATCAGTGGTTGGAGTTTCAGGTGGACCAAGAGCTTTCTCTCCAAAGTCTAAAATGGTTGTTTCCTCTGGATGTTGGTCAGGCACAATTTCTTGTGACCCGGTCACTTCAAAAGACCCTTGTTGGTCTAGCTTTCACCTTAGTGGTGGCGAAGGTGGCTCCAGTGTAACCGGTGATAGGCCCAAAATCCTTCGTGACTGGCAGAGCTCATGATCCTCCACTTTGTGAGAATATCAAAGACACTCTAGGGATTTCTATTCATTCAAAAAACAACATACACTAAAAAAGTCCCTACAAGATAAAACAAGCAAACACTAAACTAATTTGAAGAATAGTTACAACAACCAACACTAGAGAAACTTACCGGTGCAAGTGCAACTCGAACATGGAAGCACCCTCTGGGTATACTCTACAAAGCGTGGCCCGATGTTTGTCCTAGGTATCGCGGTATACCCCTGCAATCACCTGTGTATGTCCCTAAAAAGATAGGCAACTAGGTTTCCAGTGCGCGAACAGTCACCGGGCGGGTATAGTCGAAAGTCGGATAGACCACAATGAGAAGGGTATCGAGCCCAAAACCTGTCAAGGGTATCGAAAGCAAGTGGTTTGGAAGACAACTGAGGACCTCGAATGGATTTGAGACCCACGAAGCTCCATGGCAAAAGAAATCGACGGAATCCCAAGACAAGCCCTCTATATGTGTTCTCCACTACGATTGGTCCAGCTTTGGAGGGGTTATCTCCACTACCTTTCCGCACGCGACCTCATGTTTATCCCTTGTGTTAGAGGGGGGTCCCGTATAACTTTCACGATACTGGACTATGACACTCCCTAACTTAGACTCCAATGTTTGATTTTAATGGCCTTGAAGAATTTCCTCTCCAACCTAATTCAAGGCCCTAACCCTAAACTAGTTGGTTGACCCTACAAACATAAAAAGTCTAATGAATTTTAGATTTTGTGTTAATTTTTATGGCTTGTTTTAAGTCAAAGGTTATGAAAGTGAAACTAGTGATGTTTGAAAGATGAAAGTAAAATAAACAGAAAGCTGGAAACAAAAAACCTTTACTTAACTCAACTCTTAAACAACTTTTCAAACTTGAAAATTTTTCTAAAATATTTGAACAACAAACTCAAAGCATGATTTCACTCAACTATGAGCTACTTATGATCTAAGTAAACCGTCAAGAACTTATGAAAGCAAAGACTTTTCCCTGGTTACTAATGCAAAACAACACTTTTTAACCAAACAAAGAAATAAAAGATTTTTTATTTGTTTGAATGCTCACAAAGAAAAAAGGAAAAATATCAACAAGTCAAAACCAAGAAAACTTCTGGCCTAAGTGCAGATCGCAAAGAGTCACTTTAGAAATCACACACAAGCAAATTAAAATTGGACTCTCACACTTGTCTAAAAACCTTATAAAAGAAAATTTTGAGGAAAACTTCTAAATGAAAAAAGAAAGCTATTGTTGTGATCAAACCTAAGTTATTGACCGGTATGATAGAGACCCAAAAACCTAAGAGGTATAACTCTTGTCAAAGGAAAGGATGACTACCTCACATTCAACAAAAAATCTCTCCATAAGCACACTGTTGACAGTTCAACAACAAGCATGTGCACGCGAGATGTGTAAAGTCAGAGCGTGTGTACACATGTGTTGGCCTTATATAGGCCGCGTGTATATCTGAAACTCCGAGACAAATGAAAATCCAAGCAAGCCAGCCCAGGCAGAGACTACTGGTACTGAGAACTAGAATCTCTTGAAGACTCAGACACTTACTTTAACAGAAAAAAGAAAACAATTCAAGGAAAACTTCATAGAACAAACCAATCTGAGGTGAAACCTAAGCTATAGACTGCAAACAACAAAGACCAGAAAGAGTTCCAAAACACCCTTGAGAAGGACTAATTCTGACAGAGAAGAGGATGACTGCCTCTTTAAAAGAAATTTTCTGGAATCATACACGCGACTGACACTTCCTCAGCTAGTGTGTACACGCGGGTTGTGAGAATGCAGGGTGTGGGTACACGCGTGCAGACCTTATACAGGCCGTGTGTACCTCTGTGGGTCTCGGAAAAAAAAATACATTAAAGCAAAGAAACATAGATAACTAGTATGGAAGACCAGAATCTCTGTTAGCTCAGACTTTTGCAAAAACTTTAAAAACAGGAAATGAAACCAGTTCTTAAAAATACCCAAAAAATATTCACAGAAACCCTAGATAATCCCCAGTATAGTCGCCAATTCTGTTGTGATTGGGAAATCCCTCTACGGAATAACACTTAGGTTTTTATTATGCATGCAGAAAAGACCTAAAGATTCCTACTTTCTATCGTCATCCCGGACCTAATCCCCATTATTCTTAAGCAAATACGTAATTAAGAAGATCAAGTGAGCATACCTTATTTTGGGCATTTGATATCGATCCTTCTTCACGCTTGATTTCTCTTTGACTACAACTCTCCTCCCAAGGATGACCTACATTCACACAAGACAAACAAAGAACTCCACATGCATTTGATACATAGATTAATGGGTTAGAGATTCAATCAACATGTATGCAATAAACCATGAAAACCTCATATGGTGGGACGGGAAAAGTACTTCTTTATTATTAACTTCAACAAATCAACTTACAATGATGAAGCTGACCACTGCTCCATGAACCTGGTCCTGGGATCCTCTTCAACTGTCCTCCAACTTCTTTGCTCTGTATTTCTCTTTGCACAAGGATGGCTAAAGGTTGGGACAAAGGGAATGCACAATCGGGTATAGTTTCTTTACTATGATTCTCCTCTTCCAAATGGGACCCCTAACCCTTCTTTAATAGGCTAGAAGAAGCTAGGTATTTGGTTGAACCCTCGGCCATGTATGGCCGCAAGATTTAGTTAACTCACCCAAAGCTGTGTGTTTCGTCATCAACTTTCCTTTTTTCGTGCTTTTGTAGGTACATGCGGGTTGTCTTGGGTCAGATAGTGTGTACATGCATGCAGTAATGGAGCAGGGCATGTGGGCCTTTATAAAAGGTGTTTTTAAGAAGAGTTGTTCAGTAGTGTTTTGGAAAAGAAGGAATCTGAGATGGCCTGATTCCAGGTAAGCATGTCTGATGCAAATTAGGGTTATAACAACAAGTGATTTGACTAAAGATGGTACTTTATGATTATCTGATATGGTTTATGAGTTAAAGTTTGTGCTATAATTAAAAGTTGAAATTTTGATATGTTATTTATATTGATGTATAGCATTGACATGTATTATGATGAGGTTTCCTGAGTGTGTAGGAACCATAATGTGATGAGGATGATGATGGCATTGACAGAACACCTTGGACTCTGGATTGAGTCAGGGAGTGGACTATTGAATTTGTTTATGAGTACTTGATATTATTACACCTATATTATGATGATGATTTCAGTTATGGATTCCATGTATAATATTTATTAACATCATTTTTGTCAGTGGATGAAGGCATGGTGATGCTTGTTTATCTGACTCACATATGGAGTAAAGGGGTCATACATAGATATTAGATAGATTAGGGAGAGGTGTCGGAGTGTCCCTGTCACAATATACTAGCACTCTTGTCATGACCTGAACTGAAGTTTAACAACTACCTTGTTCCTAAGAGGTTCACGATGTCATGAGGAAAGACTAAGACATTCGCTCACGAGGATTTCTTAGGGGTGCACAATGAGGCAGATTCCTTATTCCGCAGAAAGACCTTAGTCTCACACAAGGTCGACAAGTGGAGTATTGACTCCAAGCACCAAACAACTTCCAAACTAAGTCAAATGGCGAGTGGCACATTTGGAGCACATAGGTGCGTCTTGAAGGGAATGTCACATGAATAAACCAATGAGTTATTAAAAATATAGAAGAACTTAGAGAATAAAACAAATACTTAGAACTGATGGAAAGAGAATATAAATTTATACAAATTTATAAACTAAAAACATAATAAATCTAAGTCCAATTGTTATGCCTAATACAATTTTATAGGAATGGGTCTAAGGGAAATTAGACTAATTAAAATCTAGAAAGGGAGAATGACAATTAATACATGTGCAGAATGTGTGCATGAAATTAATAAAAATATTTTTAATAAAAAGAAACTATTTCATGAGAGAATGGGTTGTCAACATAGAGTTAGAATCATAAGTCAATCTAGACTCTAAATCCTAACTAAAAGAAGAATCTTAATCAAAATCCAACTGTAAATTAGTTAGGATACACATTAAAAGAGAATTTGGGGAACTAAGGGACAACTAGGAGAAAATCTAGGAACTAATTGTGGATGTGAGGGAAAATGTTAATTTTTTTTATTAAAAAGAAACAAACATGTGCAACTTGGGGAAAGTGTGACATGTATTGGGGGTGAATAATCTCTAATTTAACTATTAAAAATTATTTAATTGTGCATGAATTGACAAGTGTCAAGATAAATTTTCCTATAAAAAGAAGGAAGAGTAAGCAGGAAAGGACCCTATTATTGGATGACTAAAATGTTGTCAAAAATTTTCATGACTAGTTTACTTGTGTGAGTTGGGTTGCAAGCTTTGTGCAAGAGGTGCAAGCTTCTCCTTGTGAGGGAAAGCTTGAGCTATTTTTTGGATCTAGAATTCTGTGTGTGACCCCTTTTTGGCTTTGGGGGCTAAGGGGGAATAAGAGTACCCCTAGTGTAGGTTGGGAGGTACTGGTGAAATCATTGACTAGCAGGCAAAGGAAGGGACATAGCGCAAGATTTTCAGTTGAAGATCATTCTCATATATTATTATACATCTAGTTACGGTACTTGTTTGTCTAGATATTTTATTGTTATTAGAATCCTTGAATTGTAAAATTGAGTATGTATGGAAAATTCTTGATTTGTGACATAACATTTACAGTCATTATGTATGTATACAATTTCTTACTATACCTGGAATGGATCTTTTTAGCAGGGTCACAATGGATTTTAAATTAATTCTTGTAATAACCATTGAAGAATGACTAATTAATGACATAGCATTTATGATCATTATGTATGCATATAATTTTCTTGTGATAGACGGAGTAGGTATTTTAGCATGTTCACAGTGGATTTTAAATGAATTCATGTATAAACAACTGTATAAAATTGGGTTGTAAACTTTTGGGTAAACATGAATTGCTCTCACATTATCTCCATTTCGCTTCATTAGAAAGAATCAACACCCTAGCTAACTCTTGAGGCCCTAGGTGTAGCATTCATTTTTATTTAAATAGGGTCAAGGAGGTTGAGACCAATGTTGCTCTTATTCTAGTTTTACACTCTCTTTAAAAACCTGCATGCAAGCAAATCCTAAGAAGAGATGAAAAATTCAAGGTCCCAGCTTGCAAAGTCAAATCAGAGACATGGCAATGGCTGCAGCAAACCCATTGGGTGCCTTTTCTCAACCTTCACCTTCTAACATTCCACACATTGAGCGATGTAATCAACAACATCCTTCTTCATTCTCGGCCAAAAGAATTGGCTTCTTACTATTGTAATTGTTTTCTAGTAACCGGGATGTCCAACATAAGGAACATCATGCATTTCCTTCAGTACCAATTTCCTCAGTTCTCTAGAACTAGGAAGATAGATTCTATTTTTATGCATGAGTAGTTCATCTTCCTTTATCTCATACTCCTTTATTTTCTATTGTACATCTCCTTGTTGTAAGTTTTCCCTTACCTGTAGGTAATGTTGGGTTGTAACAAGACCATCTAAAATTCTTCTCTTCAAGTCTGAGTGATGCATATTGACAGTAGTAGCATGCATGATATGCACTCTTCTACTTAGTGAATCGACAACTTTATTCTCCTTTCCCTTGATATGCTTGATATCAAAGTCATATTCACTTAGAAGTTCCAGCCATCTTGTTTGCCTGGCATTCAAGGTCGGTTGTTCAAAACTATACTTCAGGCCAATATAGTCTATCCTTAATTCAAATTTATTACCCATTAGATAATGCCTCCACATCCTCAAGGAATGAACAATGGAAACAAGTTCCAAGTCATGGGTGGCATAGTTCCTCTCATGTTCCTTAATCTTTCTGGACTCATATTCAATGACATGTCCATTTTGCATGAGGACTCCCCCAAGTTCTTCCTTACATGCATATGTACATACCACAAAAATTTCATTTGGGTCAACAATATTTAACATAGGTGCACTAGTAAGTAATTCCTTCAACAGATTAAAATTATTTTCACACTTGAGTGTCCATTCAAATTTAGTTCCCTTCTTTTGAAAATAAGTGATGGGATGAGAAATCTTAGAGAACCCTACTATGAACCTTCTGTAGTAGCCATCTAATCCCATAAAATATCTGACGTCTGACACATTTATGGGTGTTGGCCATCCTCTAATGGCTTCGATCTTCTCTAGATCTCTACTGCTATGCCCTGATCTGAAATAATGTGTCCCAAGTAATGGATCTTCTTTTGATAGAAAGAACACTTACTCAACTTGGCATACAACTGATGTTCTCTTAGTACTTGAAATACCAGTCTTAAGTGATGTTCATGCTCCTCTTCAAACTTATAATAGATAAGTATGTCATCCAGGAATACTATGAAAAACTTATCCAAATAATTATTGAATGTGCCATTCATTAAGAACATGCATACAGCTAGTGCATTGGACAGTCCAAATGACACCACTGTAAATTCATAATGCCCATACCTGGTCCTAAAGTTTGTCTTATGAATGTCTTCTTCCTTGATTCTTACCTGATGGTATCCTTCCCTCAGGTCAATTTTTGAAAATATCTTTGCTCCTCTTAGCTAATCAAAGAGGTCATCAATTTGGGGTAGAGGATACTTGTTCTTTATAGTGTACTTGTTCAGCTGTCGAAAGTCAATACACAACCTCAAGGTTCCATCCTTATTTTTGACAAAAGTATTGGTGCTCCCCAAGGTGAAACACTTGGATGTATGTACCCTTTCTTCAACAATTCTTCCAACTGCATTTGTAATTGTTTTAACTCGGGTGTGATCATTCTGTAAGGTGTTTTTGACACCGGGGCAGCTCCTGGCACTAAATCAATTGAGAAGTCTATCTCCCTTCTTGGTGGCAATCCGGGTATTTCTTGGAATACATCTTCAAATTCCTGTAGTACCGAGAAATATTCGAGGCTTGGCCCCTTGGTATTATCTGGGTCTTCCACATGAGCTGCATACAGTTGAAATCCTTTCCTAAAACATGTTTTTAGTTGTAAGGTTGAAATCTCCCTTATAGAGATGGGTCTTGGAACTCCTTTCACAGTGCTCTGTTCTCCATTTCCATCAAGACATGTAAATGTCTTGTTATGACAATCTAGGACAGAATGATTCTTGTCCAACCAATCCATTCCAATCAGAATATCATAAGACCCCAATGGTATGATATTTATATCAATACTAGTATTCATGCCATTAAGACTTATGGAACAACTTCTGACCATATCACAAATTCTTCTTTTGGTTCTAGTGGCTAACTGAACCAAACTTGATTTTCCAAGTTTACTTTTCTCCAAATGTAATCTATCCACTATCTTAGGATCAATGTAGCAATGGCTTGCTCCTTAATCAATCAAAATAGCAACATGTTGATTTATGATCTTACCTTCCACCTCGATCATATTGGACTGGTACTCTACTTGTCGATCATCTAAAGCTGCATAGATTCTTCCCATATCTTCGACTATTGTAGCCTCTTGGATGTTGTGCACAGTCTTCACTCTATATTTTCTATGTGGGCAATCCTTGTACATACGATATTCCTTGCATTCCCAGCATTGGATTGGTGGTCTTCCCCTTTTTCCCAAGGAATATTCTTTCTTGAAATCTCCCTTAGCATATTGATCTTGATGATTTCTATTAGGCTCATTCCTATTGAAGGGAGGTTTGAATCCTTTCCTCCTCTAATCGAACTTCACATTCTTCTTGTCCTTCCAATATTTTTGCAGGCATTCTCTTCCCTGGCCTTGCTCATACAAGTATTTAGCCTTCTTGATGGCCTCAGTCAAGGTCTTGGGTTCATCATACTTGATATTTTCCTTATAAAAGGCTGGTAGTCCACTTAGTAATCTCAGTATTTTCACTTTCTCATCACCAATGAACCTGACATACTTTAACAATCCCAAGAAATTATTCTCGTATTATGTCATAGTCATGCTTCCTAATCGTAGTTCAAATAACTCCTGCATTTTCTTGTCATAGAAATGCTCTGAGAGGTACTCCTTCTGGAAGTACTTCTTGAACTGCTTCCAAGTGATCCTACTTTCATTAACATGTTCCACTTGCTTTAGTTGGTCCCACCACATTGCAACTTTCCCATGTAAATGGTAGGTGGCAATCCTGGCTTCCAGATTTGATGAATAGTTACGCAAATGAAAATATCTCCTGAGCCCAAGAAACCATGCTTAGACATCATCTTCCCTTTCTATTTCACCCTCAAAGGAAGGTGGCTTGAGCTTCCTCAACACTCCTTGCAAACTATCTACCTCTTGTTTCCTTCTTTGGTGTCTGACAGGAGACACCTCTGGACTGCTTACGGGATCTTCCGATGCATAAAAATTTCTTTCTGAGTAAGGAGGTGAGTGGTTTCCATGATCTCTGCTAGCACTTCTGGAATAACTAGCTCTTCCACAATCATCCCTTCTTTCATGGCACCTTCCTTCTTCCTCTTGTCTTGAGTTTGATCCCTTCTTCATTTGTCTCTGCAACTGATTGAATATCTGCAACACTCAAGCATTTATCTGACTTTTCTCTCTCATCAGTCTCTTATTGTCTGCTTTGTAGCTCTACACTTCCATCTTCAGGCTTCTTACCATTTCTATTAATGTTTCCTGCTCTCCTTTTCCCTTGCGTCCATTGGACTCTATCTCTGTATTACCAACTCTAGTATTCTAGCCTTCAGCCTCCTTATCATGACTGGAGAATCCCTCACCTTCTTCCATTTCCTCAATACACATCCTGAGTTGATGTGCTTAGACCCCTTAATTGTGCAAAATGTGCAAGCGACCATTTTGATAGAATTACGCATATGATAAACAAAATTTCCAAACCATGCTACAAGTCTCTTTATTTTTTGTTCATGGAGATCATATCCCCATTCTCCGAAAATAAAAGTGTCCTGTTATCCTTGGCTGACACAAAATCTCATCCTACACAGGTGCTTCCTTTAAACCGCCCTCTCGGGTGACCATGACTAGAAACCGTAGCTAAATCCTTCCTTAGCACTTTTTTGTCTCGAAGACAACCAATCCGGGCCTTAGTCCTCCTTCCCTCAGCTCTCAATCTGCATATGACCATGGCCATGACCCTACGCTTAGCTGAAAAAAAATGCTTGTCCAGAGCTTTGGGACTTCAAAACTTTCAGCCAAGACCGGATCAACAGTCCTCTTCCTCTTTCACAATCAACGATCAAGATCCAATTCGGGACTCCGTGCTTCGAGAGTCTCAACTTTCCTCGCTTGCCTCCTCCCGGAATGATTTTACACGGAGTTCATGATCTGTCGACGCATGTCCTCCCACAAATCAGCAGCTGTGAAACGCTTCAGCTCTTCGAGCTTCGGAATTTTCAAACCTTCCTCCTGCACTTTCTCCCGGAGTGCTTTCACCCGAAGTCGACGATCCTTTGACATGTGTCTTCTGTAATAAATGGTCGATATGTACTCCGGCCTTTGGGCCTTCGAGAGTTTTCGGCCCAACACAACCTGTCACATATTTCCCCTCCAGAGTGCCCAGTCTCCCGACTGCACGATCTGTCACCACGTGGAAAAATACTAGAAGCGGACATGTGGCCCAATCAGGAGGGTGCCACATGTCACATTCTAACTGACTTTTCAATTCTCCAAATGCTCAAAACTTACTGACACGTGGCACACATACCATGTTTCCACGTCATCCTAGGTGATGTCCGCAAGCTATGTCACTTTGGGAATTCCAGGATCCACATCACCTCTAGGTGACTTCATCATGCCCCATCACTTCAGCTCTTTGGGCTTCGGGACTTTGAGAGTTTCCATGCTAGCACACTTTCAATTCTCCCGAATTAGCCAATCTGTCACCATGTGTCCTCCTAGATCAGATGTTTAAGATTCACTTCGGGTCTTCACCCAGAGTCCATGGCTCTGCAACATGTGTCCTCCTTAATCTGACAATTGAGGCTTACTTTGGGTCTTCGAACTTCAGAAATCTCAAATTTCAAAACTTATCTGGCCTCACTGGATTTTATCCGAAGCCCTAGACCTAGTGATATGTGGCTCTCAGTAGATCAATGGTTGAGATCCTTTCGGTTCTTTGGATTTCGAAAATCTCAATCTTCAAACCTCCTCGAAGTACATGGGATTCTTTCACGTGTCCTCTTGAATCAGATGGTTGAGGCTTACTTCGAGCCTTCACCCGAAATCCACAGATTTATGCCACGTATCTTCTGGATCAGACGACCCAAATTCACCTTAGATGATCCGACACTTGATATTTACTCCAGACGATCTGGCGAATGAGATCTATTTCGGATGAACGGATGATCAAGATTTACTTTGGCTCTCTGGGATTCGGGAGTTTCAAATCTCAACTGAAAACCTCTCGAACATATTTCTCCAGAGTTACTAATCTACTGACACATACTTCTTGGTGATCTACGGTCATGATCTACTTCGGTTATATGGAGTTTCAATGTTCAATCCCTAACATGTCACATCACTTACTGCCTTTCAATTTGTGAGGGCATGCATCGACGATTTGGATTAACCTGCTTTTCACCCTGCAATTCTCCCGATGCTGACATGTAACCCCTTAGGAAAACTGTGGTTTGGATTGCGGGACCGCCTTGGGAAATTATCTCCCGTGCAACTTGGTTCCTCGCAATGCCTCATGTTCGTTGATCTCTCTCTGCCATGGGATCCAACGGTTGTGACCTTAACCCTTTCTTCCTTTTCATCGGACGACCCATGTTCACTTATCCTTTGATCCAATGATCTCAGATCTCTCCTAATCCTACAATGGTGATCGCTCCCGAATTCTAAGGGGACGGTCATGATCCTTCGAACCCCCTACAATAGGTCTCTGACATTCTATATCCTGCGTATCTTCTGCAATGCCATTCCTCCTAAGATTTTCAACTCCACGATCAAAGTTTGATCTGTAACCATGAGACTCTGACCAACAAACTCGGCCCATACCGGCTCAATGTTTCAACCATAAGCTCTGATACCATTTTGTAACATACCCAGCCACCCACAGGTCGGGGCATGCTACCTTCAAGCCCACCCTTGGACTTTTTACTCTTACCGATACCTTCTTTAATTAATAAGAACACATAAGATACAAGATTTAGCGACATGCACAACAATATCCAACAAGAATGCATAATCTAAGATTTAGTTAAACGATAATTAAAATACACAGTGGAATACATTCATACATAGATAATAATATCACAACAGAGAGCACTTATCTTTATAGAAAGGTGACACCAGCTGGCTATAGACCAAGGGCGTTCCACCCAACCGTAAACACAACTACTCCAAATCTCAACAACAGTGTCACCCCCGAGCCAGGGCTATAAATCCACAAGGACGGTTCCAGAGTGTACTTGGGTTCCCAAACCAGTCAGCTCTCAATCTCTCACAGGGTTCCCAACACCCACAACAATCCAAGTACTTATCTCTCTTCTACCCAAACTGTACTTCCCAAGAGAATGGACCTCCACCCTTCTCTTCCACGCAATCCCTCGAGTAGTCCCTCTCCTTTTATTTTGGGGCCTCTAGCACAATTGGTCCAGAATCTCAATGCTGGAACTCTCAGGTCTCCCAGTTGTGAGAAAAACAGGGCACAAGCCAATGCATCTTAGACATGTAGGCCCCAGGTCATGGATGGATTACACCAATGACCATTACAACCAACTATACCATGGCTAATTCTCAGCAGTTCCTTTCCCTTTCCAAGACAAGATGCAGGTGAGGATGGATCAATGGATGGGTAAGTGAGTGCATGGAAGTGCGTGAGGGAAATGAATGAACGTACAGGAAATCAACGAACAAGACATCATTCCAATGATCAAACCCGCAATCGGATAGGGGATGGGTTTAAGTATCTCTCGTGGGGAATCAAGAACCTTCTGGCCTTCCCTAAGAAGCTCATGTAACTGATCCCCTCCCTTAGACAAAAAGGGGTAATTAGAATAGGAATAAACACTTAGCCCCTCAATCCCCCTCTCTTGTGGAATCATAGCCCCCTATAACTCTATTCCTTGTCCGTATAGCAACCAACCATGTATTTATTATTAATAATGATAAAAAAAACATTACATGTATTGGGCACATTGGCCTTTTAATAATTGTTTGGGCACTCTAGCTCTCAGCATTGTAACAATACATTATTTAAAATGGAGGTTCAAAACCTGGGGTGTTACATTCTAAGTTAAATATAAAAATATTATTTTTGTGTTTTCTCACTCGGTGATAAATGGGGTTAAGTGTTGTTACAATGAGTAAAATTTCTATTAAGATTATATTTTACTCCCAATAATTGTCCTATAAATTTTGTTTAATTTATGTTTTAATTTATTTGTAATTTCAATTGAAAGTAAAAAGATCCTTGTAGTTCTTAAGATTTCAAAGTTAGGCCTTCACCGTTGAAGGAAGGTGGGAGGTCTTGAACATGTTTAAAATTGTCTTTCACTACCACGAAAATAAAGTTGAGTGATTTGATAATTAATTGGAGTTTATCTCACGATTTGCGCAATTGGAAAAAAAAGAGTTAGTGCGTCCGTTGCGATTTTTTTAAGATAGTTGGATGCTTACACATTTACACCTTTTTATGCCTCCATATAGTTTTCCTTTGAATTTCAGTGTTAGAAAATTATGAAGTTTTGATAATTTGAATTTGAAAATTGAAAATAAATAGAATGTCAAACTAATTTATGATTTTGATGCCAAAATTATTTGTTGTAAATTTCTAATTTAGCTAAGCATTATAAAAAAGTTACATGCTTGTATTGCTTACTCTTACTGTTATTTGCTTACTCTTTAGTTGATCAGTTAAGGGGTTGTTACATATGGTATCAGAGCAGGGTTCTACTCTGTGACACCAGACTCATTACGACTTCCAATGCATTTGTTTAAATTAAGATGTATCACTAATATAAATTGAATCTTGTTTATGGCAGGTATCATGGTTAGAGGATAGAGGATGAGTAGACGTCGGGGTGCGGGAGGAAGGGGTATGTTTCCTCCAAGTAAACCCACACCCGAGGGATATGATCCACAGGAAGAACATACTATCGAGAAGGAGCATGTTGCAGTGGGAGATGTTATGGGTATGATAAGGTATTTTCAAAGGATTTCAGAGGTGTTGATAAACCACCTCGATCGTGATGAGAGAAGGGGATCTGTATCCAATGAGGTTTTGCATCGCCATCCTGTAGTTAGTGATAGTGTTCATAGAGAACTTGAGAAGGTGAAATTTCCCTAGTTATGTGGTTCCACGGATGGATTAGATGTCAAAGCTTGGTTGGATAATATGGAAATGTGTTTTGCATTGCTTGATTATACCTCCAACATGAAGGTCCACATGGCGGTATTTCAGTTGAAAGGGAGTGCACTTATTTGGTGGAAGGCACTCTTACCACAACTGAACATGGCCATTGAATATGTGTCATAGGAATTGTTCGAGGATCATTTCCGAGAGAGGTACCTATCTAAAGAATTCATTGAGGGCCATCTTAATGAATTCAACACTTTACGACAGGGTAGTCGTATAGTAATTAAGTATGAGGCTAGATTTATGGAGTTTCTCATTTATTCTCTGTACTTGAAAATTAAAAAGTAAAAGGTGAATAAGTTTTTTTTTTGTCTCAACTACAAAATTCGTACTAAGGTGATGATTTTGATGCCTTAGACTTTTCACAATGCAGTACAGAAATATTTTATCATTGAGGAGGAATTGAATAGTGGAGGTTAGAGTAGGAATCCTTCCATGAATACAGGACAGATGCCACTTAGAGCGTCGCAACAGTAGATACCTGTTAGACAGACTTCTGGGCACCATGATACACCCAGAGGGCATGTATTTTCTACACCAAGTAGACAAGATACCAATTAGAGGACTCCTTATAGAGAACCACCATAGTAGTAGTCGCGTCGTCCTCAGCATCAGCAGTAGTATAGATCGTTTCCACAAAACATATCAAGACCTCATAATCCTAGACCAACAGGTTCTTCCTCTAAAACTAGGCGCACCGGCCCTAAAAACAGATGTTGGACTTGTTGAGATCCCCACTATCAGAGAGATTGTTCTATTGATAAGGAAAGATCTGAAGGATCAACAAGACAGATGATAGTGGGAGATTTGGGCAAGGCCCATAGGATTCATGCAGCGGTGAATAACCACCAGGTTGAGCAACAATCTAGAATACTCGATACTTTAGGTATGATATCAGATCAACAGATTAGTATTTTGATAGATCCAGGAGCTACTGAGAGTTGTATATCTAGTGTTTCACTTAAAATAGTTAAGGTAAAGGAAGTCAAACAAGACGAGCTTAGATATGTAGAGCTGGCATTTGGAGCCAAACAAAAAGTTGGAGGAAATATTAATGACTGTAAAATAAATTTGGGTGAATTCATCGCTAGTGTAACCCTTTTTGTTACAACCTTGAGATACTTTGACATTGTGATTGGAATGGATTGGTTAGAATCACACGACGTGATACTTAACTATAAGAAAAAAATATTAATCTTAATTGATGATTTGGGACAAAATAGAGTAATTGTAGGGAAAAACCGAGTATCGCTAGGATTTGTTATTTCCCTACAATTAAAGAAAAATATGCACAAGGGATGTAAGTTGTATGCCATATTAGCTCTTAATGAAAAGGACGACGCAGAAAGATTGGAATACTTTCTAGTAGTATCAGAGTTTGTTGATGTTTTTCTTGAAGAACTATCGGGTTTACTGTCGAAAAGAGAATTGGAATTTACCATAGATTTAAAACTTGGAACTGAACCAATTACAAGAACGCCATATCGGATGTCGACACCTAAATTGCAAGAGTTAAAGATGAAATTGAAGGATTCATTAGATTTGAGACTTATACATCCAAGTGTATCACCATGGGGTGCACCAGTAATTTTTGTAAGAAATAAGGACGGGTCGTGGAGGCTTTACATTGATTATCGTTAATTAAACAAATCCATGATAAATAATCAATACACGTTACCGAGACATGATGACTTATTTGACCTAATGAAGGGGGAGATAGTGTTTTCAAATATCAATTTGAAATAGGGATATCATCAGTTGTGAATCAAGGAGGAAGACTTTCCTAAAACATTGTTTAAGACAAGATTTGGACATTACGAATTTACTGTATTACCATTTGGATTCAAAAATGCCCCGGGGGTATTCATGAGTTTAATGAATGGAGTGTTCCGCAAGTACCTGGAAAATTCCATACAAGTATTTATTGACGATATATTAATTTACTTTGGGACAAAAGAGGACCACGAAGAACATCTGAGATTGGTTTTGCAGTGTTTAAGAGAAAACAAGTTGTACGTAAATTTGTCAAAATGTTCTTTTTATCAGACGAAGATTCACTATTTGGGACACATTGTTTCGAGAGAAGGTATCATTCTGGATCTAGCGAAAGTAGAGGCTATTATGGGATGACCATCATAGATGAACGTGAAAGAAGTACGCAATTTTTTGGGATTAGTGGGTTACAATAGACTCTTTGTCGAAGGATTTTAAAAAATAGCAAATCCAATTACGGAACTGCAAAAGAAGAATAATAAATTTTTATGGTCAGAGAAATGCGTTGAATCATTTCAGGAGCTTAAATAATTATTAAAAATAACACCAATACTGAAAGTTCCGAATATGACAAGGAATTCTTAGTATATACTAACACATCCAAGGAAGGATTGGGTGGAGTATTAATGCAAGAAGGTCAAGTTATCGCATATATTTCAAGGAAACTAAGAAGGCATGAAGATAATTACACAACACATGATTTGAAATTATTAGCGATTGTTTATGCCTTACGAGTTTGGAGACATTACCTTATTGGAAGAAAATTTGAGTTGAAAACTGATCACAATGGATTGCAACACATTTTTACACAAAGTGACTTGAGCGCGCGCTAAAGACGTTGGTCAGAACTTTTAAGTGAGTATGATTTTGAAATCATGTATATTAAAGGAATAGTTAACAAAGTAGCAGATGCGTTGAGTCAGAGACCACACATTTTTTCAGTAATACCCCTAAAGATGAATCTTCGAGAAAATATTTTATCATTACAGATTGATTATGATTGGTACAAGGAAGTAAAAGACAACATCAGACAAGATACCATGATAGTACCGAGATATGAGGGATATTCTTTGGACAACGACGGGATACTAAGATATAATGGCATAATTTGTGTACCACCAAATGAAGAATTGATAAATTTAATATTGAACGAAGCTCATCGAGTGGTGTATATGGCTCATCTTGGAGTCACGAAAATGAAGGCAGATCTTAAACCACTATTCTTTTGGAAGGGGATGAAATATGATGTAGTTAACTATGTGGCAATATTTCTTGAATGTCAACAAGTGAAGACTGAACTTAGACATCCAATGAGATTATTATAGCCACATGTGATTCCTGAAATGAAATGGGAAGTTATATCGATGGACTTTATTGTTGGATTTCCATTGACGACAAGAAGACACAATTATATATTTGTAGTTGTCCACACTTTGACAAAGAGTGTGCATTTTATTCCATTTCATATGACATATCAAGCACCTGACATAGCTAGAATTATTGTTAATGAAATTGTGATATTGCATGGTGTACCGAGAAAGATAATATTTGATCGAGGATCGATATTTACTAGACGTTTTTTTACTATTTTCCAAGAGGATTTGGGAACACAATTAAATTTTAGTACCGCATATCACTCTGAAATTGATGGGAAAATGGAAAGAACGAATCAAATTCTAGAAGATATGCTTCGAATGTATGTAATGGATCAACAAAAATGATGGAAATAATTTTTACTATTGATAGAATTTGTGTATAATAACAGTTACCAGAGTTCGATAAAGATGGCATCTTTTGAATTTTTATATGGACGATCATGTAGGACACCTTTGAGTTGCTATCGAATAGAATATAGGGTCCTGGTGGGACCGTAAGTGATTCAGGAAATGGAAGATAAGATACGAACCATAAGGAAAAGGATTAAGGAAGTGCAAGATCGACAAAAGAGTTATGCAGATGCGCATTGTATGGACCGTAGTTATGAGGTTGGTGACAAAGTAGTTTTGTAGTTGAAGCTGCATAAGAGTTCGATTAAGTTTGTAAAGGGCGCTAAAATCTCTCCAAGGTTTGTGGGACCTTTCGTAGTTATATAAAATAAAGGACTTGTGGCTTACCAACTAGCCTTACTTGATTCTTTGAGGCGTGTGCACGATGTGTTTCATGTTTCAATTTTACGTAATTATATTCTAGATCCATCAAATGTTATTGACTTGAGTTCATTTCAATTATCGGATGAGGGTGCTCTCATAGTGGAGCCAATCTGCAAACTGGACCATCGCACTCGACAACTACGGTATTGATTGGTCGATCAGTTCAAGGTCCAGTGGGACAGTTATAGTCCACATTCTACCACTTGGGAGGACACACATGAGATGCGTCTTCAATTTCCATATTTATTTTGAAAGTTTGATAGATAGATTGGTATCAGCTATATTATTGCTTTCATTATTAGATTGTACAAACTTTGTGACGAAGTTTAAAATAAGAGGGGGTGTATGTAACATCCATATCTTCACTGACCGCATTTTCATTACACAGATTATTCTTTGAGGACACTTGCATGCAAGTGATCCGGTTAAGCATGGTACTTTATGATTATTTGATTTGGTTTATGAGTTAAATTTTATGCTATAATTAAATGTTGAAATTTTGATATGTTATTTATATTGATGTATAGCATTGACAGGTATTATGATGAGGTTTCCTGAGTGTGCATGAAACATAATGCGATGAGGATGATAATGGCATCAACAAAACACCTTGGACTCTAGATTGAGTCAGGGTTTGGACTAGTGACTTTGTTTATGAGTACTTGATTTTTTTACACTTGTATTATGATGATGATTTCAGTTCCATGTATAAGATTTATTAACATCATTTTTGTCAGTGGATGTAGGCATGGTGATGCTTGTTGATCTAACTCACATATGGAGTAAAGGGGTCATACATAGATATCAGATAGATTAGGGAGAGGTGTGGCAGCGTCTCTGTCACAGTCTACTAGCACTCTCATCATGACCTGAACTGAAGGTTAACAACTACCTTGTTCTCGAGAGGTTCACGATGTCATGAGGGAAGACTAAGAGAGTCTCTCACGAGGATTTCTTAGGGGTGCACAATAAGGCAGATTCAGTATTCCTCAATAAACCCTTAGTCTCACACAAGATTGACAAGTGGAGTATTGACTCCAAGCATCAAACAAATTCCAAACTAAGTCAAATGGAGAGTGGCACCCTTGGAGCACGTAGGTGCGTCTTGAAGGGAACGTCACATGAATAAATCAATAAGTTATTAAAAATCTAGAAAAAATTAGAGAATAAAACAAATACTTAGAACTGATAGAAAGAAAATATAAATTTATAAAAAATTATAAACTAAAAACATAATAAATCTAAGTCCAATTGTTATGCCTAATCAAATTTTATAGAAATGGGTATAAGGGAAATTAGACTAATTAAAATCTAGATGGGAAGAATAACAATTAAGACATGTGCACAATGTGTGCATGAAATTAATAAAAAGATTTTTAATAAAAAAATCACTATTTCATGAGAGAATGGGTTGTCAACATAGAGTTAGAATCATAATTCAATATAGACTCTAAATCCTAACTAAGAGAAGAGTCATAATCAAACTCCAACTACAAATTATTTAGGAGACACAATAAAAGAGAAATTGAGGAACTAAGGGACAACTAGGAGAAAATCTAGGAACTAATTGTGGATGTGAGGGAAAATGCTAAATTTTTTTTATTAAAAAGAAATAAACACGTGCACCTTGGGGAAAGTGTGACATGTGTTGGGGGTGAATAATATCTAATTTAATTATTAAAAATTATTTAATTTTGCATGAATTGACAAGACAAATTTTCTTATAAAAAGAAGGAAGAGTAAGCAAGAAAGGACCCTATTATTGGATGACTAAAATGTTGTAAAAAAAATTCATGACTAGTTTACGTGTGTGAGTTGGACTACAAGCTTCGTGCAAGAGGTGGAAGCTTCTCCTTGTGAGGGCAAACTTGAGCTAGCTTTTGGATCTGGAATTTTGTGTGTGACCCCATTGTGGCTAGAGGGGTAAGGGGGAATAAGAGTACCCCTAGCATAGGCTGAGAGATACCAATGAAGTCATTGATTAACAGGGGAAGGAAGGGACACAGCACAAGTTTCCCAGTTAAAGATCATCCTCATATATTATTATACATCCAGTTACGGTACTTGTTTGTCTAGCCATTTTATTGTTATTAGAATCCTTGAATTGTAAAATTGAGTATGTATGGAAAAGTCTTGATTCGTGACAAAATATTTACAGTCATTATGTATGTATACAATTTCTTACTGTACCCGGACTGGATCTTTTTTAGCAGGTTCGCAATGGATGTTAAATTTATTCCTGTAATAACCATTGAAGAACGCCTAATTAGTGACATAGAATTTCAATCATTATGTATGCATATAATTTTCTAGCGATAAACGGAGTAGGTCTTTTAGCATGTTCACAATGGATTTTAAATAAATTTATGTATAAACAATTGTTTAAAATTGGGTTGTAAACTTTCGGGTAAACATGAATTGCTCTCACATTATCTCAATTTCACTTCGTTAGAAAGAATCAACACCCTAGCTAATTCTTGAGGCCCCCAGGTGTATAGGGTCAAGGAGGTTGAGACCAATGTTTCTCTTATTCTTGTTTTACACTCTCTTTAAAAACCTACATGCAAGCAAATTCTACGCAGAGATGAAAAATTCTTTACACTAGATATCCCACTAGATATCCCATGCCCTCTCGCTCTTTAATTAAGATGAGTTAAATCCATAATTTCAGGCACAACCATTTCTTTAATTATAAACGTTGGGTCTGGAGCATGAGTATCAGTACTTAATATTTATATTCATTACTTTTGCTTCAAGGTTAATATAGTTACAATAAGTGTTACTTGAGCATCATCCCTTTAAATAATTATATTCATTACATTTTCCATTAACAATTAACAACTTATTCTAGATGTTTTTCGCATTGATTTGAAATTCACACAAATAGGTATTATTATTTTAATTAACGATGCTCTAGAATTAGTGGCATTTAATTTTAATAGTTCCTCTAAGTTAAATATAGTAATATTATTTTTGTGTTTGCTCACTTGGCAATAAATGGGGTTAAGTGTTGTTACAATGACTTTATTGTAACAACACTTAACCGAGTGATCTTTGAGGGGGGTCGGCCCTCCATGACATCGGTATTTAATAAGATTTTGGTCTCCTTCAGATGGAATCCGACCTCTGTCAAGTGCTCCCCATGCAGAGACATAACTTTTGAATTGGATGCAGGACATACCATCGCTTTCTTTGACGGGGCTGCACAGTTAAGTGGATCTGTTTGCGGAGCTGGTGGCACATTCAAATCCCACCTGTCAGAAACCACTAATTGGTTCATCAACTGTGGAGCAGGGACGAATACAAAGGCAGAACTTATGGGCCTATGGGCCACTCTCTCTCTCGCTGCCTTATGGTCTATCGACCATATTCACATCCAGGGTGACTCGCGGGTCATTATAGAATGGATTTCTAATCAGAGCCAGCTACTTTCCACTCATCTAGCAAGCTGGATGCGTAAAGTGAGAGATCTTACTCATTGTTTCACCGACATCAACTTTCGCCACGTCCCCTGCTCACACAATTGTGCTGCTGACGCTCTCTCTAAGAGAGCACTAACTGAAGTAATCGGGAGACTCTCGGTATATCACAGTGATAGAGGAATCGAGAGCCCCATTACTTCCATCAATGTTTTTGAATGATGTTGTCATTTTGTCTCCTCCTGAAGCTCCCGGATTCTGCATTGGATGTCTTTGTTAGTCTGTTATGTATTTTTCAGTTTTGATCCTCCTGGATCCTTTTCGTCAAATGCCGAAGTTTTGACTTCTTCCGATTCACTTTGCAAGTGCTTGCTGCCCATAGCTCGCTGTTGCAATCTTATGTAAAAGAATTTATACACTATATAAATTTGAGTAATTTTTTTTGGAAAAAAAAAAGTGTTGTTACAATGAGTAAAGTTTATGTTAAGATTATATTTTACTCTCAATAATTGTCGTATAAATTTTGTTTAATTTATTCTTTACTTTATTTGTAATTTCAATTGAAATTAAAAAGGTCCTTGTAGTTGTTAAGATTTCAAAGTTAGGCTTTCACCGTTGAAGGAAGGTGGGAGGTCTTGAACATGTTTAAAATTGTCTTTCACTACCACACGAATAAAGTTGAGCGATTTGATAATTAATTGGAGTTTATCTCACGATTTGCGCAATTGGAATAAAAAGAGTTAGTGTGTTTGTTGCGATTTTTTTTAATATAGTTAGATGCTTACACATTTGTACGGCTCCATATTGTTTTCCTTTGAATTTCAGTCTTCAACAATTATGAAGTTTCGGTAAGTTGAATTTGAAAAAAAAGTATACGGAATGTCAAACTAACTTATGATTATGATGCCGAAATTATTTGTTGTAAATTTCTAATTTAGATAAGCATTATAACAATGTTACAGCTTACTCTTACTTTTACTTTTAGTTGCTTACTCTTTAGTTGATTAGTTAGGGGGTTGTTACAAATCTTCATCACTTACAGGGTCACATGTTAAAACTCCTTTGAAACTCCTTTTGTCTTTTTGTAGGAATAAAAATATGAAACATTAAAGATTAGAAAAATTTCAACACCACTTGGAAGTTCTATCTCATATGCATTAGAAATTTTTTTCCTTAAAATAGTACATGGCCCAATCTTTTTAAGTTTCATTTTATTCTAATCTTTTTAAGTTTCATTTTATTATAGGTGCCTACAAGAAACCTCTCTTTTCTCAGGTATGCCATGACCAATTCATCAACCTAAAAATCCACTTGTTTTCTTCTCATGTCTTCTCTTTGTTTGTACTTCTTGTTGCTTTCCTACAATTTATGTTTGACTCTTTCATGTAGCTCTTGCATACTCACTGTAAAATCCTCACCACCAACACTCCTTAATTCTTGTTTTCCCAAATTTCTTATTTCAGATACACCTCATCGATGCATCCCATACAAAATTTGAAATCGACTCATCCATGTGCTTCTGTTAGGTGAGTCATTATATCCAAACTTAGCTTGAGAAATCACTTGATCCCACTACTTGGGATTCTCATTTACAATACTTCTCAAAATGTTTCCCAAACTCTTGTTTACCACTTCTATTTTCCCATCATTCTGTGGGTGATATGTTGAGATAAAACTGAGATTACTACCAAGTTTCTTCCATAAAGCTCTCCAAAAATGTCCCACAAATTGGGTTTCTTTATCAGAAACATTGTTGGTAGGCAAACCATGCAATCTTACTACCTCTCTAAAGAAAAAAATTGCAATATTTGTTGCATCACTAGTTTTTGTACAAGCAGTGACATGTTCCATATTAGAGAATCTATCAACCACAACATAAATATAATCATTACCTTGTTGTGTTCTTGGAAAGCCCAAAACAAAGTCCATACTTACCGAATCCCATGGCATGTTTGTGATAGGTAGTGGCTGATACAGACCAGAATTCTGACTTCTCTCTTTAGCATGCTGACAAATTCTACATTTCTCCACAAATATTTTCACATCATTTTGCATACCCGGACAAAAATAAAAAGCATTAATTTGAGAAAAAGTCTTATCCTATCTAAAATGTCATGACAGTCCTCCACTATGGTTCTCTTTGATTAGATTTTCCCTCATGGAACATTTAGTATGCACAATTTATTGTCCCTGTTGAACAATAAGCCTTCTTGTATCATGTAACTCAACCACTGATGTCCTATTATTGGCAATTGGGTTTTCATAGGCTACATAAGAATCCCTGAAATATACATCTTTTTTACACATCTCCTTCAATCCATCAAATCCTAAAGCACTGACTTCAAATTCTTGCAAAATTAAATTAATCCTACTCAATGCATCAACAAATTTAATTGTCTTACCACCGGTATGCTTAATCACAAATGAAAAATTCTACAGAAATTCAAACCACTTGGCATGTCTATGATTCTTTTTCCGTTGGTTGCTTATGAACTACAATGCATGATTGTTAGTATACAAAAAAAATTCTTTGGACATGAGGTAATGTTTCCATTTCTTTACTGTCTGAACAATTGCATAAAACTCTTTATCATAAGAAGAATATTTTTGTTTAGCCTCATTCAATTTTTCACTAAAATATGCAATTGGTCTTTGTTCTTGACTCAAGACAGTTCCTATTGCAGTTCCACTAGCATCAGTCTCAACATGAATTTTTTTACCAAAGTCTAGAAAATCTAAAACATGTTGTTTAGTAATCTTCTTCTTTAACAATTTGAAATTTCTATCAGTTGCTTCTGTCCATTTAAATGGTTTTTCTATTTCGTTGATTGTTTCTACAATTGGGGCACATAATTGACTAAAACTTTTGATAAACTTCCTATAAAAACTTGCTAACCCATGAAATCTTCTTACCTCAAACACATTTTTTGGAGTAGGCCAAATTACTATTGCTTGAAATTTTTCTGGATCCATCTTCAAACCATCCTCAGATATCACAAATCTCAAATATATCAACTCATTCTTCATAAAACTGTATTTCTTCAAATTGATCAACAACTTATTTTTTTGTAAGGTACTCAAAAACATCTTGAGGTGTCTCAAATGTTCTTCCTTTGTTTGACTATATATCAAGATATCATCCAAATATACTATTACGAATTTCCCAATACATTTTTTCAAAACCTCATTCATTAATCTCATGAAAGTACTTGGAGCATTTGTGAGCCCAAAAGGAATCACCAACCATTCATACAGTGCATTATTAGTTTTGAAAGTTGTTTTCCATTCATCTCCTTCCCTGATCCTTATTTGATGATATCCACTCTTTAAATCAATCTTTGAAAAATACTTAGCACCACAAACAATCTAGAAAATCATCAATTCAAGGTAAATTGGTAATGGAAATATGTATCTTATTGTGATCTTATTGATTGTTCTTAAATCATTACACATACACCATCCTCCATCTTTATTTGGGATGAGTAATGTTGGAACAACACATGAACTCAAACTCTCTTTTATCAATCCTTTATCCAAAATCTCTTGTGCATTCTTCTTTATCTCTTCATTCTCCTAGGGTGTCATTCTATATGTTGCTTTGTTAGGTAAAATTGCTCCTGAAGTTAATTCAATATGATGGCTAATACTCCTTATACAAGGTAATGCATTTGGAAAATCATCAACTATAATATCAACAAACTCATCCAATATAGATTTAACTTCTGCAGGAAAATCATCCAAATTTGTACATGTAAGTATTACCTTGGGTTTGTCGATCAAATAAAAATGTACCTCCTCTTTCTTGACTTCTTGCAACAGTTCCTTTCCACTCATTAGCAACACATTAGGATCAACTTCTTCCTTGACTCCTTCATCCTACAAAGGAAACAATACCTGCTTGTGTCCATATTTTTCTAGAGAATAAGTGTTCCTCCTACCATCATGAATGGATTTTATGTCATACTGCCATCGCCTTCCCAAAAAAACATGGCAAACATCCATGGGGATTATGTCACATAATAACTCATCCTTCTAGCTACCAATTTGAATTTCCACATTACATTGCTCATTCACCAAAATCTAATGTCCTTTCTTATACCAGGACACCTTTGTAGGGAGTGGTATGTGTTGTCCTCTTCAATATCAAACTCTCTACCATTTCAACAGAAACAAAATTGTTTGTACTCCCACTATCAATGACAACCTTGCAACACTTACCTCCTAACTTGCATACAGTCCTGAATAGACTTTTTCTCTGAGTTGGTTCTTTAGCTTCCTTCTCTGACTTGATCAAAACTCTTTTAAGGAAAAATAACTCCCCTACCTCATGAACTTCTTCTTTTGTGGTTACATTCACATTCTCTTCTCTGGCTTCTACAACATGTGTACTTCTTTGACCTGCTATTTTATTTTCTGGATGGTCCCATGACATATCGCCTGTCTTTCCGCAGGTGTAACATCTAATTTATTTGCCTCCTCTACTTCTGCCTCTGGGGAAAAATCTTATGCCTCTTGATTATCCTCCTCCTGTTGATTGACTAATTGAGCTTCCTCCTTCATCTTTTGAAGTTTGAAATATTTCTTTACCACTGGATTGTCCTTTTCCTCTTGTTGAAATTCTTCCTCTATTCTTCTAGCTCTATTTTCTAGCCAACTTCTCTTCTGCCTTCAAAGTTTCTAGGTAGGCATCTTCAACTGTCTTTAGGAAGAAAATTATAATTTCATCTTGAATCTCATACCTCAAGCCATTGATATAGCTAACAACCTTTTCAACATCTTCCTCAATAAGACCAACCAACTCTAATTGTCAACCTATAAAATTCTTCTGTATATTATTTCATAGTCATAGCCTTCTATCTGATATTTTGTAATTGTTTGAATAGGTTCAGCTAATAATCCTTACGCACGAACTTGCTCTTAAATTTAGCAATCATTCTGTCCTAATTCCTAATTTTTCTTTTCCCTTTTCTACTTCTGTCTACTTGTAATTCATCCCACCATAGCGTTGTATGACCTTTAAACCTTGTCACTGCATACTTTACCTTTCTATCTTCATCTACATATTCATAATCAAAATTTTTGTCCAGAGCATTAATCCAATCAATCAGTTATTCAACATTCAGGTTACCTTCGTCCATTGGTACTTCTACCTTTGGTCGAGCACCGACCTTCGTGACCACTCTTATCAGTCTCTAGACTTTTGTTTCTTTTTCTTCCTCTTTGTCAAATGTTGTTGCTTATTCACTTTCGTCGATATCTCCTATATCAGGTTCTCTCTTCATGGAAGTCTCCATGTCTTCCATATTTTCTCGGAGTTGCCTCACCTCCTGTTGCAATTCCATATTTTCAACTAGTATGCCTCAACCTCTTCTCTTGGGTGACATCTTCCCTTTCTTCACGAGAACCCATACTGTATGTGCTCTTATACCAAAAATGATGGCAGACCCCGTTCAGTACCCACTTACAATGTTCTCAAACACAACTCTGTTACAATGAATTTTCTCTCGTTGTACCTTGTATAGAATTCAACAGTAATTTCAATGTGTTCTTGGTTTTTGGATTAGCAATTCGAACCAAAAGTGCTAAAGTAAGCGCTCTTCATTATTTTCTTGAATATGACCAAAGTATATAACCGGGGGCTAAATCTCATTCATAAACTCCTTCGATGTTGACTCCTTGGCTCTCTACTCCATAGAACCAAGTCCTATGATTGGGATCTTAAACCTTAGGCTTCCTTGGAACCAACACTTATGTCATACGACCTCATGCTAGGAACCCTCGGTTACTTTGCGAGGGACTGAAGTTCTGGTCCATATCTCAAGGCAGTGGTTGATCCGAATTATTTTCAGCACGAAATGAGATTGGAGATATAATAAAGAAATGCACAGAGATATCACAAATATTCAATAATATAACAAAATTATATCATAGATGCAACCATAAACACATATATACAATAATACATGATTTCTATTAATGAAATAAATGTACAGAGACTATAAAATACAGAGTGAAACACTCGATAGAATGGTGGCAGCTTATCTCTGAGAAGAGATGTGACGGCTACTCGCATTCGCAAGAAGATGATTACAATAAGGATCTGAAGGCATTTTTACAATAAAAAGGAATGCAAAAAGTCCTAGACATCCAAAAACCTAACCCTAGGAGATGAAGCACCAAAAGTCATGTGGGCCCCATTTGGGTAAGTTAGTACATCAACTTCTCGGGGTCGTAACTTTTGCATACGATCTTCGTTTTAGGTGTATGATAGCTTGTTGGAAAGGTATCATCGAGGAGATTCATTTTGGGGGCTCAATAATGCCTTTGACTATCATTTAGAACCTCGTTATCGAAAAAAATTCATTTGGGCCCTCAAAATGGCCCCGGAAGTTAAAAACTGCTAAAAATAGTAAATTGTCAAATTTGCCAGAAAACTGTTTTGAGCCAGTCAAAAAAGGTGGGTGGCCACTGATATCCACCTGGATCAATCCTCCCTCCTTAGGAAGCAATGGTATCCATTGTGTTGAGTTCCCGGGGGAGAGGGAAAAGCATTTGCCAAATCTGCATCTTGGTGAGTTGCTTGCCTTTCTGGAGACGTCGCGCTGCTCAGTTTGTGGAAGTCTATCACGAACCTATTGAGGCTGAGGTTGTTCAAAAATTCAGGCTACATGAGAGGATGGTGTGCAAAAGGAATCTTTTCACTTTGCTGCAACCTTGCTGAACTGCTTTTGTTGGATAGAAGGTGCTTGGGGCGAAGTTGTAGTGGTTGCAGTGTCCTTCTGTTCCCATTTTGAACAGATTGTGAAGAAGCTAAATTTTGCAGTATGAGATACTACCTTGCGACACTTTTTAGGTGGAACAATAGTCGTGACTACCTCTGGTATTCTGTAGAGATGACCCCCTAGAGAAACAATGACACTACGGGGTCGAGACTCATAAACAATGTTGCGCTTCCAGATATATATTTGGCCCAAGAGAACATCACAGACATCTAGTGGGGTAACATCACATAATACCTCATCCTTGAAGGGTTGGATGCCATATGACAATCGACATTGATGGCTGACATGAAGATCTCGTCCTTGGTGAAGCCACCTAATGTTGTATGGTTGTGGGTGTGGTGTTGTCGACAATCCCAACTGTTTGACGACCTCTGTTGAGATGAGGTTATTATGGATTTTGTTATCAACAATAAAATGCATTGGGGTCCCCTTCACCCACATCTGTGAATGAAAAAGGCACTCCCCCTCTTCAGGATCTGTTGGTTCTTTTGGTTGAATTGTTGCAGTCATGACAATAGAAGTGGGGTCTGCGTCAATGATATGTCATTTACCAATATTTTCAGAATCAGATTCTGAATCAGGGTTCGGCTTTTTGTCTTTGATCTCAGCCACCAATGACTATTTTGAGCAACATTCATCAGTGTTGTGCCAGGGGCTTTTGTGGAAATCGCACCATTTTTTGGTGTCCTTTTTTGTCTTCCCGTGACCCTTCTTTTCATGTAGCTTGGACTGGTTTTCAGGAGACTATTTGTTAGGGACGTCTTTGTCATACTTTGGTTGTTGTGTATTTGTAGAACCAAAATCCTGTTTGTTCTAGTGCTTAAATTTATGCTTGATTTTAACAGCATATCGATAGGTAGCATCGAGTGATGAGATGTCCAGAAAATCCATTTCAGTTTGGATGTATCTATGTAGAGCCCCACGGTATTTCAGAACCAAATGTCATTCGGAGTCTTTGATACCCATCTTGGTGTGCAAGGTATGGAAGGTATTGGTGAACTCTGGAACTACTTGGCCCCTCTCTTGCCGTAGTGTGGTCCATCTCATGTACTGGTCCTCACAGTTGCCAATAGGGTAATATTGTTCCTTTACCACATCCACAAAAAAATCCCAAGTGGGATCGGCCCCATATATTTCAGACTCCTCTGTGGAACTCTGCTCCCAATAAGTTTCCCTCCAATGTTTGAAATGGGGGAGAGCTTTAAGGAGTGCGAAGGTGATCTTTTCTTTGTTGGAAAATTTGTAAATAAGGAAATAACCTTCTAGTAGATTTAACCATTTGTCTAGGGCTTTTGCATCTATCTGTCCTTCAAATAAAGAAATATCAAAATTAACTTGTACCTTTAAAAGCAAGGTGCCTCTAAAGTGGTCGCTTGATGAAGATGCACCTGTTGCTATCGACAGGCGTTGAAGGATGTGGGAAAAAGTATCCATCATTTCGTCCCTCTGTCGCGTGAGAGCTTGTTCAAGCAACAAACTGATAGGATCATATGCTCCATCGTTTTTATTTTCTTCTGCCATTGAGGGTTTCTTGGGTGTGTGAGAGCGATTTTCCTCAAGAGAGACAATCTCGAGACCCAAATTTCTATAATTAGACCTCATCGGGGACATGCACTAAAAAAAACGACCAAGAATAGCCTGCTATGATACCACTGATCCAGATTATTTTAGGCATGAAATGAGATCGGAGATATAACAGATATATCATAGATATTCAATAATATAATAGAAATATATCATAGATTCAACCATAAACACATATATACAATAATACACGATTTCTATTAATGAAATAAATGTACAGAGACTGTAAAATACAGAGTGAAAGACTCGATAGAATGGTGGTAGCTTATCTCTGAGAAGAGATGTGATGGCTACTCGTATTCACAAGACGATGATTACAATGAGGATCTAAAAGCATTTTTACAATAAACAGGAATTCCAAAAGTCCTAGACATCCAAAAACCTAACCCTAGGAGATGAAGCGCCAAAAGTCACGTGGGCCCCGTTTGGGTAAGTTAGTACATCAACTTCCCGGGGTCGTAACTTTTGCATACAATCTCTGTTTTAGGCATATGATAGCTCGTTGGAAAGGTATCATAGAGGAGATTCATTTTGGGGGCTCAATCATTCCTTTGGATATCATCGAGAACCTCTGTCTCTAAAAACCTTCATTTGGGCCCTCAAAATGGCCCCAGAAGTTAAAAACTGCTAAAAATAGTAATTGCCAAATTTTCCAGAAAATTGTTTTGAGCCAGTCAGAAAAGGTGGGTGGCCACTGATATCCATCTGGATCAGTGGTTAACCACAATAACCTGATACTGAAACATGTCTTTTTATTTCCCCACATGGTCAAATTGTGTGGGGGTCCTCCATATTAATAATGACTACTTTCACCATGCACAATTAACACAGACCATTGATCCACACCCCTCAACGGATGAATGGATCTCATTTGTTCATGATAAGGATAAAGGTCAAATCACCGTTTATCCAAAAGTTGATCAACAATCTATGTTAAAACTTGTTCTAACGGTTTGTAGTTGAATGGATTTATGATCCAACGATGTACATTCAATCACATTCACTAGGTGATGACATCAACATGTTCACAACAAGAAAGAGAGATTTTGATCTGGATCTCAATCTACAACCTCTCAACATGTCCTCTGAGAAAAATCATTCAATCAAAATTGGTCTGTCGATTCACGCAACACATGTACGTGTAATTTAAATAATGGAGAGAGAATCATGAAATACAGAGAATTAACCCTCGTTTACACACTCACTATCTGATCTTTCATTATATCATTGAAGAAATAAAATTACGTAGGAAGGCTCGTTCCTTCTTAGTCTCTTGGATCTCTGCAATCCACACTTTTCAACACTAAATCTCAAAGAGAATCTCTAACCACTGACTCTTGCAAAAACATTCAATATATTTTTATCTCTCAGATATCTCACAACCCAACACAAATCCCAAGTTATCTTAAAAAAATACCAATCTGGAAACGGTTCCTAAACTCTAGCAACAACTCGATACCTAGCAAACAAAATCAACAAAAATGTCTTTTAGAGACATTTCGTAATTATTACAAATATAGTAAAATAAATTAGGGAACCAACTCACTTCGTAAATTTTTGTAACCCTTAGGGTCAATATCAAGATCCACTGCCAGATGCTCCTGCATCACTTTCTCCCAAGAAGAAGATATTGATAATATAGTGTGTCCTAAAAGGGAATATTACCAACAACAACTAAACATGTACAAAGACAAAGAAGTTGGCTCCGTCACAATATTGAAGAAGGGTGATAAAGAGTTGTTGATTAGACCTAGATAGGAATATATTCTTACAATGAAATCCCACCCCCGTCTCTCAAAGAAATATACCAGGGTAATTTAGAAAATAGTTGATCTCAAAGGAGGGGATTACAAACAAGGAGAATTGGTCTTAGAGTGGGATACATTAAAGGGCCAACCTGATACATGGAAGGAGTTTGGGAAATTTTGGCTTTGTCCCTACAAAATTGAAGAGAAGTATGTCAATGATTCCTACTACTTATCCACATTGCAGGGAAGGAGACATCCAATGCCCATTATTGGATCCCTTCTCAAGCCTCATCATGGGGAAGAGAGTTGACTTCTTGAAACTAACATAGATTAGTGTAGGCTAGGTAGGCATTTGCATCATGCATTGCATTTGTATATATGTTGCATCATGCATTCATGCTAGAATAGTCTTTCATATTTCCCGTATATATTGCATTCTCATTTGTGTATAATGAATACATGTTAGGAAATTGTACTTAGTCATTGTATATTATTGTTTTATCATTTTGTAGCTGAGTGAATTTTTTTCTTTTCAGCATGGTTTTGGATTTATCATTGATGTCGGTGGATCACATCCACCGAAATATACTTCTAATGGGTGTTTTCATTTGAAGTGGGCACAGGATTGCAGGTTTTGGAAAACTAGATATGTTGAGGTTCTCATGCACTCTACGATGAGCACATGTCGTCATGTTGGAGCCAGATGTTATTATCCCCCATGTCTAGAGGAGATCATGTCTCGTGAACCGCAATGGAAAACATGATTCTGACCATGATGATAATCAGTGATCCAGGTGGATATCGGTGGCCACCTACCTTTTTTGACTGGCTCAAAACAGTTTTCTGGCAATTTTGGCAATTTACTATATTTAGCGGGTTTTAACTTCCGGAGCCATTTTGAGGGCCTAAATGAAGGTTTTTCAAGATTGAGGTTCTCAATGATAGCCAAAGGCATGATTGAGCCCCCAAAATGAATCTCCTCTACAATACCTTTCCAACGAGCTATCATACGCCTAAAACGGAGATCGTATGCAAAAGTTACGACCCCGGGAAGTTGATGTACTAACTTACCCAAACGGGGCCCACATGAATTTTGGCGCTTCATATCCTAGGGTTAGGTTTTTGGATGTCTAGGGTTTTTGGAATTCCTGTTTATTGTAAAAATTCCTTCAAAGCCTCATTGTAATCATCTTCTTGCGAATGCAAGTAGCTGTCACATCTCTTCTCAGAGATAAGCTGCCACCATTCTAGCAAGTCTTTCACTCTGTATTTTTACAGTCTCTGTACATTTCTTTCATTAATAGAAATCGTGTATTACTATATATCTGTGTTTATGGTTGCATCTCTGATACATTTTTGTTATATTATTGAATATCTTTGATATCTATGTGTATTTTTCTATTGTATCTTTGATTTCATTTCATGCCGAAAATAATCCAGATCAGTGGTATCAGAGCAGGTTGCTCTTGATCATTTTTTCATTGCATGTCCTTAACGAGGTCTGAGTATAGCAAGCTGGGTCTCAAGCTTGTCTCTCTTGAAGACAATCGCTATCGCACACCTAAGAAACCCTCATTGGCGGAAGAAAAGAAAAACGACGGAGTAGACGATCCTATCAATTTGTTTCTTGAGCAAGCTCTCACGTGACAGAGGGATGAAATGATGGATAATTTTTCCCACATCCTTAAATGCCTACCGATAGCATCAGGTGTATATTCATCAAGAGGCCACTTTGGAGGCACCTTGCCTTTCAAGGTACAAGTTAATTTTGATATTCTTGTATTTGAAGGACAGATAGATGTAGAAGCCCTAGAAAAATGGTTAACTCTGCTAGAAGGTTATTTCTCTGTTCACAATTTTTATGACAAAGAAATGATCACCTTCGCACTACTTAAATATATCCCTCATGTCAAACATTGGTGGGAAACTTATTGGGAGAAAAGTTCCACAGAGGAGTCTGGAATATATGGGGCCGATCCCACTTGGGAATTTTTTGTGGATGCGGTAAAGGAACAGTATTACCCTATTGGCAACTATGAGGACCAGTACATGAGATGGACCACACTGCGGCAAGAGAGGGGCCAAGCAGTTCCAGAGTTCACCAATACCTTCCATACCTTGTGCACCAAGCTGGGTATCAAAGACTCCAAGCGACATTTGGTTTTGAAATACCGTGGGGATCTACACAGATACATCCAGACTGAAATGGATTTTTTGGACATCTCATCACTCGGTGTTGCTTATCGATATGATGTTAAAATTGAGAAGAAATTTAAGCACCAAAACAAATGGGAATTCGGGTCTGCAAATCCACAACAACCAAAGTATGACAAAGACGACCCTAACAAACAATCTCCCGAAAACCAGTCCAAGAAATAGGAAAAGAAGGGTCACGGGAAGACAAAGAAGGACACCGAAAAATGGTGTGATTTCCACAAAAGCCCCTGGCACAACACCGATGAATGTCTCTCAAAACAGTCATTAGTGTCTGAGATCAAAGACAAGGAACCAAACCCTGATTCAAAATCTAATTCTGAAAATAATAGTAAAGGACAGATCATTGACGCAGACCCCACTGCTATTGTCATGACCGCAACAATTCAACTAGAAGAACCAACACTTCTTAAAGAGGGGGAGCGTCTTTTTCATTCACAGATGTGGGTGAAGGGGAGCCCGCTACATTTTATTGTTGATAGCGGAAGCCAGAAAAACCTCATCTCAACAGAGGTCATCAAACAGTTGGGATTGTCGACAACACCACACCCGCATCCATACAACATTGGGTGGCTTCGGCAAGGATGAGATCTCCGTGTCATACAATAGTGTCAGTTGTCATACAACATCCAACCCTTCAAGGATGAGGTATTATGTGATGTTTCCCCCCTGGATGTCTGTGATGTTTTCTTGGACCAACCATATATGTGGAGACACCATGCTATTTATGAGTCTCGACCCCATAGTGTCATTGTTACTTTGGGGGGTTAACTCTACAAAATACCAGAGGTAGTTCCAACTATTGTTTCACCTAAAAAGTGTCTCAAGGTAGTATCTCATACTGCAAAATTCAACTTCTTCACAATCTGTTCAAAAGGGGAACATAAGGACACTGCAACCACTATAGCCTCGCCCCCTGCACCTTCTATCCAACAGAAGTAGGTCAACAAGGTTGCAAGAAAGAACAAAGATTACTTCTTCACACCTTCCTCTCATGTAGCTCAATTTGTTGAACAACCTCATCTTCAACAGGTTCATGACAGACTTCCACAAACTAAGCAGGGCGACGTCTTCGACAATACAAGCAGCTCACCAAGATGCATATCCAGCAAACGCTTTTCCCTCTCCCCCAGGAACTCAATTCAATGGAGACCATTTCTTACTAAGGAGGGAGGATTGATCCAGGTGGATATCGGTGGCCACCCACCTTTTTCGACTGGCTCAAAACAATTTTCTGGCAATTTACTATTTTTAGCAAGTTTTAACTTCCAGGGCCATTTTGAGGGCCTAAATGAAGGTTTTTCGAGATCAAGGTTCTCAATGATAATTGAAGGCATTATTGAGCCCTAAAAATGAATCTCCTTGACGATACCTTTCCAACGAGCTATCATACACCTAAAACAGAGATCGTATGCAAAAGTTACGACTCTGGGAAGTTGATGTACTAACTTACCCAAACAGGGCCCACATGACATTGGTGCTTCATCTCCTAGAGTTAGATTTTTGGATGTCTAGGGTTTTGGGAATTCCTTTTTATTGTAAAAAGGCCTTTAGAGCCTCATTTTAATCATCTTCTTATGAATGTGAGTAGCTGTCACTTCTCTTCTCAGAGATAAGCTGCCACCATTCTAGCGAGTCTTTCACTCTGTATTTTTACAGTCTCTGTACATTTCTTTCATTAATAGAAATCATGTATTACTGTATATCTGTGTTTATGGTTGCATCTATGATACATTTCTATTATATTATTGAATATCTGTGATATCTCTGTGCATTTCTCTATTGTATCTTTGATCTCATTTCGTGCCGAAAATAATCCAGATCAATCAGCATGTCCATATATGGTAGACCAACAACCTCCCCCCCCAATTCATCTTTACAGCTATAGAAAAACCAAGGCTCATCACATCCAAGCAACCTATAGTATGGGAGATGGTAGTCCATCATCACCATGTGGTATGCTAGTCCTTATTTCATGCAAAGTGTTGTGATTAATTTGTTGGGCATGTGGATGAGGATCTTTGGTTGAAGTTGGATAATGGATCATCGTCTTGGGAAATTGTGTCAGTTGCCTTGTTTCACCTTGGTGGTCAACTTATATGCCCTGGTCTCGTGTTTTCACCACCCAGGGAAAAGGGGTACTACTGTGGGGGGGGTGGGGGGGGTTCACAAGGTTAACATTCCATTCTCCACCATACTTAACACTTTCCATCCTGGAGCCTCTCATAGTGTAATAAAATTCAGTAATGGGTCATGGTCCATTTTCTCATGAGAAGAGGGGTTGAAGGCCTAGAGTGTGATTGTCGTTGCTAATAAAAGAATAAGAAAATGATGTTAAAGAAAGAAAGGAATGATAGCAAAGGACTGACAAAAGCTAGTCCAAAATTGAGCTCTATCCTTTCAATGCTCACCACGATCCCAAAATAGCAGTGCTATAGCTTGAAACCTTATAAAAGGGGACTTGAAAATATGATAAATCCAACTAGTAAGATGGCTCATAAATGGGGATTGGAAAAACTAACACCTAAGAATGAGGTAACTCAAGAGAAAGTGCACCCTTCACAAAGGAGATAATATAAATGGATTAAATGACACCACAAGCCATGAAGTAATCCATAAAACCATATCACCTTCACAGTTACTCTTGAAGGGTTTATTTATATCTTTCTTCCATGAGGGCCTATCCCTCCCATACTTAAATTTGTCAACTCACACGGGATCTTGGGCGGGTGTGATTCTTGAATGGGATACTGAGGTGAATTGTATTACATGGATTATATCTTAAGTTACAACCTACTTTGCATTCTTTAAGGACTAATGTTTCTTTTGAACCTTGACTAACCATGTATTATGCTTTGATTTGTTTTGATGGTCCCAACATGGTTCTTTGAGGGATGTCCTAGGATTGTACCTAGGATGTTGTCCCTTTATTGCAGGACTGTGGCATGTGTCATGGAGAGCAGTGGATCATCCAATGACTCACCACCCTCATCCATCAGCTCTCACATCCTCAAAACCTTTAATGATGGACAAACATGCTTGGTATGAGAAGATTCAGACATGGTGGCACAAAGATGGGCTGAAATCCCATAGGCTATGAAGAGTACCCCGGAGATTGTTTTTAACCAGGATCAGGGATGTTGCAGCAACAAATAGTCAGATACATGGAAGAAACGAGATACATCTCCCCAAGTCCTGGATGCATCACATGGATCTTGGATGCTAGCCCTATTTTGGTGATGATGTCACCTTATAGGGTATGACGCAGATAGGGTCTGGTGATTTCTTAGGGTACCAATTATGCATGACATGAATTTCAATGAGGAGAGGTGTCACTTGCTCCAACCTTCCTTTAGATTGATTCCACATGGCCTTTGGAGGCCCCCTCCTTGCCTAAGGAGGCTTGACGTCTCACACGTGTGGGCTATTATGATGTATTCTTCAAATTTTTCATCTTGTAAAGGTTAAAAGAGGGGTTGGCCCCACTTAAGCGTAATTTTTTTTTTTATGTTATGTAGACAAATGAGGAGCGCTAGCCTCATATACGAAGGCTAGCACTACCTCTTTTCATTTCATCATATTTTCCTCACCATTTTTGTGAGTTGCTACTTCTGAAATTTTTTCCCTTTTAGGGTTGCCAGTCTTTCTCTCTCATGAACTGTGCTTCGAAAGGATGTTTTGTGGATGTTTGGATAATTTTGGATGGATATTTATGCTATTAGGATTAATTTCTCTTGATTTCTTGGATGAAGTAAGTAAATTTATGAAATTCTTGTTTATGTTATTGATGTTTATGGTGAAATTGTTACTTGTTGCAAGAAGTCTTGTTTATTGAAAATCCAAGAGAGGAACATAAGTGCTTATTCCTCTCACAAGGTGTTATTTGTCTAAAATTGATTAATTGTCCTTGCTTGGGTTAGAACCCTAAATCTCTAAAGTGATAGCGCTTTAGGATTGGAGCCCTAGACATTTGATCTTTGACCTAGTTGAAGCTACAAGAAGGGAGAAACAATATCTAGGGCCAAAATATGCTTGCACCCTAGATGTCCTCCTCCTCAAGATATAAATCCTAAGGTCCAAATGTGCTTTCACCTTAGGGTTTAGATCTGTTGACGGGTGAAATTGACTGCTCGTCAACTGGAGGAGTGAATCCGGTCCAGGGATGTCTAAATAACCCAAGCCGTTTGGATTAATCCACTCCAACAGGTTTAGCAGCTCCATTAGCCGATCTAAGTCCTACGAAAGTAAAAAGACNAAAAAAAAAAAAAAAAAACTGAAGAAACTAACTAAATGAAAAACAAACAGCTGTTGAAAACTATACACAATCTAAAATGTATTTACAGTTTTACTAACTAATAGAATAATAGTTCTACTTATTAAATATACACTGTATTGATATATTTATATTTCTATTATATGTACAATATTCACAAAATGCAAATATTTTATCGAAAACCTGCGAAAATCATAAATGAATTGACAGGAAAGCTATTATTCAGTATTTTTTATTTTTCATAACTTTTATAAACAGGAAATAAAATGGCAGCTATCTAGCTGAGAAATAAAAATAACAATCTATATTGTGTATCTAAACTACAAAAAATTCTTATATTAATTAAACTAATAGAATGTTATTAGCAAACTAACCTGTAATAGCGTTTCCTATTCGTCCTGTGCACAGTATTCGATTTCGTTGTTTGATGGGGCCAACCCGCACCAGATTTTTCGAATACTTCTCGTAAACAGGAAGCAGTGACGCTTGAATACTAATGACGGAATGAGCAAGACATATAGCAACAACAATTTATAATTTAACAAATGATCATATTTAGATAAATCTGAGTATGAAAATTTGCATATTATTGTTCATTGAATGAAGAAGATCAACCTTCTAATCATCAAATGTGAACAGATTAATTGCTATATATAAAATGAGAAACATAAAACATGGATGTTATATAAATCATATCATATCAACCTGTAACAAATTATGATATCTAAAGTAGTCAAAAATTTGATTACAAATTGAAATGAACAAAACTTAAACAAAAATATGATATGTTGAAGCTAAAGTTGTGCAAATATCCACTTTCATTCAAGTCTGATAATTAAAAATCCATAGTTTCTGCTCCCAAGAAGCGATGGTCTTTTGTTTACAAAATAATACATATATAAAGGCCACGGGATCAAAACATTCTCTGTAGAAATTATCAAATTTGTTCCAAAAATCGTGGGGAATACAATCTCCCAAATTCCCATTTCTATGTAAAACCAACAGCCTAATCTAAACCATGTAAAGAAATAGCATGTTCTTAGAAGCCACTAACGATCCAATTTCCTTTAGAATTCGAATGTACCTGAAAACGCACAAAAATACATGATTTCAGATTGCATTTTAATTGTAAAATAAAAAAATTCAAATTTTAGTAACTAGCTACAGAATCGCACTATTCTGTAGCTAGTTATTATTTACAAATAGAATCGTGTATTATCAATTCAATCAAGACAGAAATAGGTGCAATTTGATCAAACAAATCTTGAATGCTAATTCAAAACGAAAACAAAATCATTTTAAAATCTCTTTTAAAATAACATACCTTGGATTCAGGGATTTTAATCAAGCTATTTTTGAATTGACAATGGCAGTGGCCGCCTCCACATTTTTAAAGACAACAGAGCCTATGGTCTTCTATCTTTTATCATTAGCTTGCAATCGGTTGTTTTCCTTAGTTAACACATTCACTCAGTCCTCCAAGGATTTGATCTGAGATTGGAGCAAAGGGACGTCTGTATAATATCGGTCGAGCCACGACTTACATTCATTGCACTGTGGTTGAACAGGTTGTGTATTTACATGTGAGGAACTTCTTAATTGACCAGTAGGTTCTCTGTTGAGTTTAATCCTAGGGAAGTTAGGGTCGTCTCTAAGACATGGTGGGAGGTTTGTCACATAGTCATAGGGCTTAATTGAGCAAAGTCCGTGTGAGTATGGATACTCTTCGGTTAGAAACCGTTCGATTTTGGAATCAGAAACTTCACTCAACAGAATTGGTTTTTGGTCTATGTTTTCTTTAGGTTTATTACGAGCACACCGTGAAACCCAACACACAACCTTTTTACCCTTGCAATTGATATCACTATAGCTTTTACCCTTTTTCTTTGCAGACCTTTTAACAGGCTTACCACCATCTTTTGGACATGAGTCAGGCAGGGTGTTGGGTTGGGTAGTATTCGGGTAGGTCGAGGGTTCAACAAAGGGAAAGAAAGAAGGAGGGGGGATGACAGGCCCGACAAGGGTTTTTGTAACAACGGGTTTGTCAACTTGTCCTATTTCAGGATTGGAAAAACCATTCCTCAATAAGAAAGCATCCCAACAATCACCATTCAACTTCAACTGATGAACCACAATAATTTTAATTAAACAATGGTGGAAGAGGCTGGAGTCATCTTTCTCCCTTTTGAAGTGCTTAGCCATTTTATATAAACTCCGAAGGAGGAAATATGGCATATTTAAGGTAAAGTCTATGAAACTCATGAGCAACCGCAGGTGGTATAGGAAAACTAGACCGTATCTACCCTCACATGTAACGAACTACTTAATTATAGCCAACAAATCGTGCCATCTAGATTTCAGAGTTGTAACGGGCATACCTGTGTCACATTTGTTAATATTCCTTGAGGTAAACAGCAGTGGCTAGGGTACTTCGTCAACCTTCAAATTTTTAAACCATTTTTGTCTCTCGGCTGGCAGACCAGTGGTTGAGCTAAGGAAATCTTCGTTCAATGCGAGATGGACGTCCCCAATTTTGGCTCTGCAACCATCGAACGTTAGCGTGAATTGTTGATCCATAGCCAAATTGAAACCCTCGAACTTCTTAATAAAGACCCTCCACCCATTTCTCTCTAAATCCTCTCGGGCATTATCAAACAGTAACAGAGTCTGGACACCATTGGGTTCAATTCGCACTACAGGGGCCATGGCTAAAAGCACAAAATCGACAGGGTATTCGGCGATAGGGTTTGACATGGTAGAAACAGAGCCATTTTCCAGAGGCTTCCTCAACACAATGCACAGGCAGCTCGAAATGTGATGATGGAGCGTTAATGCTATGCGTGCGGGTACAGTGGTGTAGTTTGAGGCCATGCAAACAAATCATACCTGGTTGTACTTGGAATGACACCTCAGTACATAAAAATCATAACCATTGAAAACCACGATATACATATTCAAAAATCGATCCAAATGTTAAATAAACAATGGAATTTGCACGATTTAAAAGAAACACCAATATGTCGAATAAACCATTGCATCAACGATTTCATCAAAGACACCAATATGTCAAATAACCATTGCATCAACGAATTTATCAAAGACACCAATATGTCAAATAACCATTGCATCAACGAATTTATCAAAGACACCAATATGTCAAATAACCATTGCATCAACGAATTTATAAATCGAAACCATATTAACAATATTCAAATGCAAAGTGAGTGGTGGTTTGGTACATATGAAATCAAGGTGTGTTTGAGACCAAGGAGTGGTAACCAGGTTCAAGTAGGTTCATGATAAACCAAATGATCATTAATCCTTTGATGTAATCAACATGAATTCTAACTGTGGGTTTTCACGCTTGCAGTCGTGAAAACGAAAACGAGAAGCAGACATACAAAAAGCGAAGAATGATGATGTCATTTAAACAGTTGCGACGATTGATGAAGGTTTAAAAACCTTGTTTAGGTAGCTAAAAAAAAGATAGAGATTAATATGGCTGCCAACAATGGTGACACACTGGTAGAAACAGTTATCTCTACCAAACGAACAAGTCCATATTAGGATAATGAGAAAAACTCCAACTCGAAATCAACCAGAAAATTGTTTGAACATCATTATCAATTATAAAAAATTTCAATTTCAGATTGCTTGTTAAAAGATGAAGACTGATGACAATCTTAACAAAAGTGAGTCACGATATTAAGGTTAAAATCTCCAATCGTGTTGACAGAGCCACTGCTTCCAGCAGGCGTCCATAGCCTCGACAGGGATGCCATTTAACCCACTCCAATATTCGTATCCTGCCAGGAAGTTTCGGATCAGAACGAAGGACATTTAAGGTCAAAAGATTCCATATCTGAGAATTTTCATATACCTGACATTGCTTCGCTGCCAGCGGGCCTGTTCAGTATCCCGACGAAGTTATCTTGGCGTCATGCATGCATTTACCCACTGCCAGCAGACCTGTTCAGTATCCCAATGGGTTTACAAGCACTTCCCACAACTCTTTAATGATTTATTTAATTTTAAAGATATTTAATCAAGCGAGGTGACGCTGAAAATCCTGATATTTTGGACATAAATTACAGAACTTGAGAGAATTTTTTAACTGTCTTTCATTAAGATATAGAGATGGTTTATTGATAAACCGACCTTCGAAGGCGGGGAGACATCTCTGAGTTGTTCTCTTAAGGAACAGGGACAGCGTAAGAAGAAAATGGATGATCGTGACAGGCTTCAATTACAGATTGAAATCAATAAACGTCTTTCAAGAAACTAGCTTTCTTTAACATGGCTGTAAACTTCAGAAGCATATCATAATTGATGTTTAAACAAACTTTCAGCAGTCATTTCAGAGGAGAAATTTTTCTTTTCTCTTAGTCTGAACAGTTCATGATGCAGGTATATGTATTTCAAAAGTAAAAACTGGTAAGCATAAGGGAGAAATCAAAACCAAAACAGCAAAGAAAAATGAAAATCAAACAAAGGAAAAAGAAAATATTTACACAGTGTACACAAGGTTTTCATCAAGTAAAATACCTTTTTAGAGCTTGGCCATTCACCGAATATGTGTCTGGCTGTCCCTCTAGACTCTGTAATCTGAAAGAGCTGGGACCCAATTTCTCAGCAATCAAAAACGGTCCTAGCCATAAGTTCTGAAACTTCGTATGCTCTCCCTTTCCCTCATGTGGTTTGTCCCATTTTAGGACAAGGTCACCTACTTCAAAGTTTCTGTCAGAGGCAGAGTTGGAATCAAACCAGCTTTTAACCACAATTTGATGTTGATTCAACTTCCGTTTTGCTTGAGCCCTCACTTCCTCTAATTTTAACAATGTGTTAATTCGATTCTCCAAAGGAGGGCAACCCTCTCCTTGTATTTTCTGTGATAGTTGCAGTGAGGGAAGAAGGATATGTGGTGGCAGAATTGCCTCTCTACCGTAGAAGAGAAAGAAGGGGGAATTACCCACAGTAGTTTTCGGAGTCACTCTATTAGCCCAGATTGCGTTTAACAGTGCATTATGCCAATTTTTATGGTTTTCAGATACCGTTCTCTTGATGATTTTAATCAGATTTTTATTAGTTGATTCTGCCAGTCCATTGTCTTAAGGGTAATAGCTAGCAGAATATTTTAATTTAATTCATTTTTCTAGAGAGAAATCACTCATCTCAAGAGATGAAAAATAAGAAGTGTTATCGAATACTAGACAGTCGGGGATACCAAAACGAGTAATAATATTTGAATTCAAAAAGGCAATTACCTGACTGGTATTTACAGCTTTTAATGGGGCAGCCTCAGAACACCTAGTGAATTAATCCGTGGTTGTTATGATAAACTTATGTTGTTGTGAGGATGGAGGATTGATTGGGCCTATAATATCAAGACCCCACTGCTGAAAAGGGGAGTCTACTAAAACAGGCTGCAGAGGGAAGGCTGGTTTCAGTATTTGTCCGGACACTTTTTGACAAATAACACACTTGCGACACAAGGCATGAGCATCTTTAAAAAGTGTAGGCCAGTAATAACCTGCTCTTAATACTTTATGGGCAGTGGTATCCCCACCAAAATGCCCACCAACTTCTCCTGCGTGCAATTCTAATAAGACCTTTTCTGCTTCATCTTTCTCAAGACAACACATTAGTACTCCATTAAAATTTTGACGAAATAGAATACCATTAATCAACTGAAAGGAGGCAGATTTCAATCTTAGCACTCTTCTTTTAGTGGGATCCAGGTGACAGGGGGCTGACCCATGTTCAAGATAGAATTTTATATTATCATACCAGAGACTAACAAGGTTTTGTGCATAGTAGATTAAATTTTGGTTGTGTTGTCCTGGGTTTGACATATCGTTTTCCTCTTGTTGTCCTGCCGCTGAGTCATCGACTAACTTGCATAGCCCTTGACCTCTCACTATTTTCACTGGGGTGATTTCTATGTCATACTCTTGTAAGGAGGTAACCCAGTTCGCTCTCTTTTCACCTAGTTCTTTCTGTACTAATAGATTTCTGACGGTCGGGTAAGGGACGATAATTTTTGTCCTAGATTTCAAAAGATAAGATCGGAAGTGCTTTACTTCTTTAAAAACAACATAGGCTTGCTAATCTACCATTGGGTAATTAAGTTCTGTGCCTTTGAAGGCTGAGCTCATAAAAGCGATCGGGACTTCATTGTTTTCAGCATTTTTTTGAGTTAGGACAGCAGCATAGGAGCGATCAGAAGAAAATGTGTAGAGAGTGAAGTCATGCGAAAAGTCGAGACTCATCAGAGAAGGAGCGTCTATTATGGTATTTTTTATCGAATTAAAATCTTGGTTTTCTAAGGGTCTCCAATGGTATTGTACGTCCTTTTTTATTAAATTCTGTAAAGGTCTGACCATTTCTGAAAAATTGGGGACGAATCTCCTGACAAAGTTTATCTGGCCTAAGAAATACTACATAGAATTTTTTGACGAGGGAGGGGGGAGTTTTGAGATGAATTGAGTCCTTTCAGGGTTTATAATCATCCCTTCATTTGACACAATAAATCCTGAGAGCTTACCTTGTTCTACTGGGAAGATAGATTTTTTAGGATTCAAGGAAATGTCGTATTTATGGCATCGTTGTAGAACAGATCTCAAATGAGCTAGATGATCAGCTTTGTTTTTTGAAAATACAGTAACGTCATCCAGGTAAACTACAACAAATTAATTGATTAAGCCTTGGAAAGCGATATCCATCGCTCTCTGGAAAGTGGCACCAGCATTAATGAGTCCAAAGGGCATTTTCCTATAAGCGTAGGTGCCCCATGGAATGCGGAAGGTAGTTTTAAGTTGGTATGGAGGGGACATCAATACTTGGTTATACCCTGAAAAACCATCCAATAAGGATAATCTTTCAGAACCAGATACCTGTTGAAGGATCTGTTCCATGGGTGGGACAAGTTAGTTGTCTTTATCAGACGCTCGATTAAGATTTCAGAAATTGTTGCATAGTCGGATTTCACCACTCTTCTTCCGAACAGGGACAAGATTAGAGACCCATTGTGTGTGCCTAACTGGGAAGATTATCTTAGCGTTTAGGAGTTTATTTAATTCTTTTTTGACAGACGGTTCAAGTTTTGGGTGCATTTTTCTTAACTTTTGTTGAAACGGCAAGGTTTGGGGTTTCATAGGAATGACGTGTTGTATGATGTTAGGATCAAAGGTTTTTAGGTCATCATACGTCCAAGAAAAAACATCTTTGAATTCCTTAAACAATTCAATAAACGTCGCTTTCTCTTGTTCATAACACCCCACCCCTAAATTAATGCACTGTGGATTGTCATTAGTTCCCAAGTTTACTTTTTCATACGATAAAGAGGAACTATTTGTTTTACAGTTGACTGATTTTTTGAATTTGTCTTGAAGATCATAAAAATTTTCTAATCTAACTACAAATTTAGGGATAGAATTTACCATGTCCGATGAATATTCAGGAGATCTCGGATCTGGTATTACCGTGAAGTCACGAAAATTCTCGTCATGAGTACATTCGTCGATCATTGGACCTTGGAAAGTTTCTTCCATATGCAGGAAACTAATAATTTGTTGATCATCGTCAAAGACTCTCCAATTCGTGATGTTGTCGGGGACAGATGGCCTGAAAAACAGTTCGACGGAGAATGCATTCGGGGACAAGCCTTCTATAGGAAAGATTTTCGAAGCTACATTAGCTAACAAATCGTCTTCTGAATTATTCAATCTAGGAATAGAGTTTATGTTGAAAGCAGAAAACTTATTCAAAAAATTCCATACCTCAGATTGGTAGCTTTTAAGATGCGGAGATAAACAGTGGATATAATTTTTTACCTGTCTAACCATGATTTCTAAATCGCCAAAGACAGACAAATTTTGAACGTTCATATCTAATGTTTTCCTGAGGCCTTGCAATAAAGCCTCATATTATGTTGTGTTGTTTGTACATTGAAATTCTAACATGCATGCAATCAGGGTTTTGTTACCTGCTGGATCAATAATCACACAGCCCGCACCAACTCCTTCCTTGGATTTTGACCCGTCAAAGTAAAGAGACCATATTTGATTTTTTTCGGGTGCATGAGACCATTGGGTAGAAACTGTTGGCTGCATATATGTCACAATTTCAGACTACTGCTCCGGGTTAGTGATAGCGGAAGTTTTGGCCATGAAATTGCCGAAAAAGGTATCCATCCCTTGTATTTCGGGTGAATTGGCAGAAGGTGTAAATGGTTCATTGGGATCATTTAAATCTGTCACTGTGAACTTTAGGTAACATTCACGATTTACCTTGATTTTGTTGGGCTTTCCATTCTCGGGCAGCCACAAGTGAGACCAATCTATCGCGAAATAGCCGTGTAGTTGTTCTGAGGAGTCTCTACTTAAAAACAAACCATAAACTTCTGGAATATCTACAACAATAATATCAATTACTTGATGAACTTTGGGGTTAGACGATAATCTTATAAGCACAATGCTTAATTCGCCTATAACTTTAACACTAGTTCGATCAAGTTGGATGATCTTTAAGGTGGATGGTTCAACTTCTGCATTAATCTTCTGACACATAGACCATGGCATTACGTTGGATGATGCTCCTGAATATACCATACAATTGTGCATGTTCCTATTAAAGATTTCAAAAGTTAACAAAAATGGAGGTACATTTCTGCGAGTACTAATGGTGGAAGTTTGTTGCTTTTTACTCGCAGCCTCTAAAACTAATTTATCTACATTTGTTACATTATTTACAGGAAGGTCTATTTTCTTGTGAGGATCAGAAGTATTCTTAGCGGAGGCCTTTTGAGGAACTTTTTGGTTGTTCTGAAAACCTTTGTTACTGCTTGGATTGTCGTTTTTGTTGTTCTCTGCGATATTTTGTAACATTTTTTGTAGCAGAAATGGAAATTTTAATAATTCATAAACATAATGTTAGCCCTTAAATTTTTTAGATCTTCAACTAAATCATAATCTAATCTTTGGTTCGCATAATTTTGTTTAGTAGTAGTTGTTTTAGATTATTTTGGGGGCAAAGTCATAGTGTTTTCAGAAGAAGGTTTGTTTGTTGTCTTACTCCTAGTATTGTAGGGATGTACTGTCTCGAAATTAGCTTGAAAAATGCTATCTGAGAAGTGTTCAAAATGTTCGGAGAAGATTCATCTTCTTCAACTGTCTCTTGTTCAACTACTTCATCAGGGATCTCAGGGGGCATCAAGTTATTCTAGGCTTCTAGAATCGTTTGAATAGCAAATTGCAGGCTTTCTAGATTTAAGCCTTTGGTATTTGAATTAGGCCGGTTGGTGGGAAAAGGCTTCCTAAACGGGGGTTTGTAAGGCCCATTTCTCGAAGAAGCTTCTTCGGCCATCCTTTTCAAATCTATAACTTGATTTGACAGTTTTTGAACGACTTTTTGTAAGTTTTCTAGATCTGAGTTTTCAGGTTGCGTTTTGTTTTGGGCAGGTCTAGGGAGGATTTCGATTTTCTTTTTGGAAGATGAACTAGTCTCTATTTTGTTGCTAGTAGTGTCTTTTAAGCTAAGGATGTCTTTCTCAATCTAACTGGCCTCTTCGAAGGCCTCTAACAACATGTCTTTCTTAGATCTCTTTACCCAAATGGCTATACTTTGATGTAAGGATTTCATATAATATGTTATGATAAGGTTCTCAGCAGGCATCGAATCCGTAGGGATTTGGTTCTTTAGTGTTAAGAATCTTTGGTTAAAGTATTTGATTTTCTCTTTGGGGTTCATTCTTAAGCTAGAAAGATCCATGACTAGAACTTCTGGGGACTTGTCGTCTCCAAACTTCTCAAGAAAACAGGATTCAAACTTCTCCCATGACACGATGGTATGGGGTTGTTGGGCAGTGTACTAGGTAGAGGCATTTCCCTCGAAAGTATAGGGGAACAATCTACATACTACGTCTTCATGCTCGGCATTACAGAGTCTAATGGCTAACATAAACTTTTTGATGTGATCTTCGGCGATCTGTTTAGAGTCGGGGTCAAATTTAGGGAGCCACTTCTCCGGATGTTTGGGTAAGGGATGTTGAGGCTCGGGTATGGCTACTGCATCTTGGTCAAGCTAGGGTCTGGTAGGATTGTTCTAGTTGGCCATTGGTGTGGGCGGTGTCGAAGGCTGGGATGAGGAACTGCCTTCGTCAGAAGATTCTTCTCCAGAAGAAGAAGGGGATGAAGGAGATGGTGAGGGTGGTATACCAGATCCTCCTGCTGCAGGAGTGAGGGTTGGATCTGTAGGGTTTAAAGTGAGGTTAGTGCCCCCAAGTTGTTCTCTGATATCAAAGAAATCTAATGGTTGGTCCAACGGTCAGTTTGGTTGTCTTAAACAGGCGAAGGCACTATGTGTTCTTATGAGAGATTGGCGGACAATCTCTTGTACGTCACCACCTGTAGAATTTGGAGTTATTGGTTCGACTGTGATCGATAGATCGTCGTTTGATGTGGTTGTTTTTTGAGGGACAATGTTGTCGTTTGAATGAATTCTTGTCACTATAGGTGAGCAGTTGTGTGGTGGAGGAGTCTTACGACAGCCTCGTGCCATTAATAATTTTCAGGCCCTCCTTCTAGCGCCATTTGTTGACAGGTGAAATTGACCGCTCGTCAACTGGAGGAGTGAATCTGGTCTGGGGCTGTCTAAATAACCCAAGCCGTTTGGATTAATCCACTCTGACAGGTTTAGCGGCTCCGTTAGCTGATCTAAGTCCTACGAAAGTAAAAAGACAAAAAAAAAAAAAACTAAAGAGACTAACTAAATGAAAAACAAACAACTGCTTAAAACTATACACAATCTAAAATGTATTTACAGTTTTACTAACTAACAGAATAATAGTTCTACTTATTAAATATACAGTGTGTCGATATATTTATATTTCTATTATATGTACAGTATTCACAAAATGCAATTTTTTTATCGAAAACCTGTGAAAATCATATATGAATTGATAGCAAAGCTATTGTTCAGTATTTTTTATTTTTCATAACTTTTATGAACAGGAAATGAAATGGCAGCTATCTAGCTAAGAAATAAAAATAACAATCTGTACTATGTATCTAAACTACAGAAAATTCTTATATTAATTAAACTAATAGAATGTTATTAGAAAACTAACATGTAATAGTGTTTCCTATTCGTCCTATGCACAGTATTCAATTTCGTTGTTTGATGGGGCCAACCCGCACCAGATTTTCCGAATACTTCTCGTAAACAGGAAGCAGTGATGCTTGAATACTAATGACAGAACGAGCAAGACATATAGCAACAAAAATTTATAATTTAACAAATGATCATATTTAGATAAATCTGAGTATGAAAATTTGTGTATTATTGTTCATTGAATGAAGAAGATCAACCTTCTGATCATCAAATGTGAACAGATTAATTGTTGTATATAAAATGAGAAACATAAAACATGGACGTTATATAAATCATATCATATCAACCTGTAACAAATTATGATATCTAAAGTAGTCAAAAATTTGATTACAAATTGAAATGAACAAAACTTAAACAAAAATATGATATGTTGAAGCTAAAGTTGTGCAAATATCCACTTTCATTCAAGTCTGATAATTACAAATCCATAGTTTTTGCTCCCAAGCAGCGATGTTCTTTTGTTTACAAAATAATACATATATAAAGGCCACAGGATCAAAACATTCCCTATGGAAATTATCAAATTTGTTCCAAAAATCATGGGGAATACAATCTCCCAAATTCCCATTTCTATGTAAAACCAACAGCCTAATCTAAACCATGTAAAGAAATAGCATGTTCATAGAAGCCACTAACGATCCAATTTCCTTTAGAATTCGAATGTACCTGAAAACGCACAAAAATACATGATTTCAGATTGCATTTTAATTGTAAAATCAAAAAATTCAAATTTTAGTAACTAGCTACAAAATCACACGATTTTGTAGCTAGTTATTATTTACAAACAGAATTGTGTATTATCAATTCAATCAAGACAGAAATAGGTGCAATTTGATCAAACAAATCTTGAATTCTAATTCAAAACGAAAACAAAATCATTTTAAAATCTCTTTTAAAATAACATACCTCGGATTCAGGGATTTTAATCAAGCTATTTTTGAATTGACAATGGCAGTGGCCGCCTCCACATTTTTAAAGACAACAGAGCCTGTGGTCTTCTATATTTTATCATTAGCTTGCAATCGGTTGTTTTCCTTAGTTAACACATTCACTCGGTCCTCCAAGTATTTGATCCGAGATTGGAGCAAAGCGACGTCTGTATAATATCGGTCGAGCCACGACTTACATTCATTGCACTGTGGTTGAACAGGCTGTGTATTTATAGGTGAGGAACTTCTTAATTGACCAGTAGGTTCTCTGTTGAGTTTAATCCCAGGGAAGTTAGGGTCGTCTCTAAGACATGGTGGGAGGTTCGTCACATAGTCATAGGGCTTAACTAAGCAGAGTCCGTGTGAGTATGGATACTCTTCGGTTAGAAATCGTTCAATTTCGAAATCAGAATCTTCACTCAATGTAAATGGTTTTTGGTCTGTGTTTTCTTTAGGTTTATTATGAGCACACCGTGAAACCCAACGCGCGGCCTTTTTACCCTTGCAATTGATATCACTGTAGCTTTTACCCTTTTTCTTTGCAGACCTTTTAACAGTCTTACCACCATCTTTTGGACATGAGTTAGGAAGGGTGTTGGGTTGGGTAGTATTCGGGTAGGTCGAGGGTTCAACAAAGGGCAAGAGCGAAGGAGGGGGGATGACAGGCCCGACAAGGGTTTCTGTAACAACGGGTTTGTCAACTTGTCCTATTTCAGGATTGGCAAAACCATTCCTCAATAAGAAAGCATTCCAACAATCACCATTCAACTTCAACTGATGAACCACAATAATTTTAATTAAACAGTGGTGGAAGAGGTTGGAGTCGGCTTTCTCCCTTTTGAAGCGCTTATCCATTTTATATAAAATCCGAAGGAGGAAATGTGGCATATTTAAGGGAAAGTCTATGAAACTCATGAGCAGCCGCAGGTGGTATAGGAAAACTAGACCGTATCTACCCTCACATGTAACGAACTTCTTAATAATAGCCAACAAATCGTGCCATCTAGATTTCAGAGCTGTAACGGGCATACCTTTGTTGCGGCTGTTAATCTTCCTTTAGGTAAACAACAGTGGCCAGGGTACTTCGTCAACCTTTGAATTTTTAAACCATTTTTGTCCCTCGGCTGGCAGACCAGTGGTTGAGCTAAGGAAATCTTCGTTCAATTCAAGATGGACGTCCCCAATTTTGGCTCTGCAACCATCGAACGTTAGCGCGAATTGTTGAGCCACAACCAAATTGAAACCCTCGAACTTCTCAATAAATACCCTCCACCCGTTTCTCTCTAAATCCTCTCAGGCATTATCAAACAGTAACAGAGTCTGGACACCATTGGGTTCAATTCACACTACAGGGGCCATGGCTAACAGCAAAAAACCAATAGGGTATTTGGCAATAGGGTTTGACAGGGTAGAAACAGAGCCATTTTCCCGAGGCTTCCTCAACACAATGCACAGGCAGCTCGAAATGCGATGATGGAGCATTAATGATATGCATGCGGGTACAGTGGTGTAGTTTGAGGCCATGCAAACAAATCATACCTGGTTGTACTTGGAATGACACCTCGGTACATAAAAATCATAACCATTGAAAACCATGATATATATATCCAAAAATCGATCTGAATGTTAAATAAACAATGGCATTTGCACGATTTAAAAGAAACACCAGTATGTCGAATAAACCATTGCATCAACGATTTCATCAAAGACACCAATATGTCAAATAACCATTTCATCAACGATTTCATCAAAGACACCAATATGTCAAATAACCATTGCATCAACGAATTTATCAAAGACACCAATATGTCAAATAACCATTGCATCAACGAATTTATAAATCAAAACCATATTAACAATATTCAAATGCAAAGTGAGTGGTGGTTTGGTACATATGAAATCAAGGTGTGTTTGAGACCAAGGAGTGGTAACCAGGTTCAAGTAGGTTCATGATAAACCAAATGATCATTAATCCTTTGATGTAATCAACATGAATTCTAACTATGGGTTTTCACGCTTGCAGTCGTGAAAATGAAAACGAGAAGCAGGCATGCAAAAAAGTGAAGAATGATGATGTCATTTAAACAGTTGCGACGATTGATGAAGGTTTAAAAACCTCTTAGTTTCAAGTAGATCAACCTTTAAGCTCGGATGCATTTGAGACTCCATATCCCTATAAAGGCACTAGTCTTGAAGTAACTCTTGTGGTGAAAGTAATCAATGAAAACTCTGTTTCAAATCTCTCAACTATTTTACTAACTCTACTATCTCTAAGTTTAACAAACTCGCTATATCACTTGTTGTTGTTATAAAAAAAATCTACAACCATCTAAAAATACATTTATTTGTTGCATACACTCATCTAAAGGTGGCCTAACTTGTTCGGAAATCTCCCCTAGCAATTGGATAATCTTGTGCTTGATGAATGCATAATTTCCATGTTAAATTGTTACATTTTTAGCATTAATTGTTGATGTAGTTACAAATTACTTATTGTTGTTATAAGACTAGTTTACTGCTGCAATTTGTAACAGCCATAGCAATCTAACTTGTCTAGTTTCTAAAAGAGGTGTTTATTGCATAATTTGCCTTGGAAGTTGTTAATATATGCTGCAAAGTGTTCTTGTTTCGGCCAGGTACAACAAACTAATCACGACCTCTCTTTCCTAGACTTATACCAACCAAAAATTGGTGATCAAGATAGGGGACGGTAGGCTTGGCTACTAAATTTGCTACTTGATCCCTTGAGGTCACCAGGGAAGCCTTCCTTGTGGTGGACCTTTGCCATCACTAAAATGAGGGAAGATCCTACTAAAGTGACATTGGTATTTTCTTCCATTGTTATGCAAGATTTGGGGATCTTGTGGTGGGATTTGTAGAAGTAAAAATCATGTGATAACATTTTGGCATTGTTTCCAGGGAGGATTGATTCATTCTCGTCACAACAAATATTTGGTAAACTTGTCCCAAATCCCTTATTTTACAATTTTACCTGGAGACTCCACTGAGGGTAAATCCCTAACCTTCTTTTGATAACCCTAGAGGGACCATCTGGTGACTCCACAAAGCTCAAGGAGATACAATAACCATCCTAATACCGACAAGAGAAGGGTTCAGTGGAAACCTTCCTCTATCTCAAATGGATCTAAAGCAATGGGTATCCAATATATTCAATCCTTTAGACATGTCTTTGATCCCAAGATACTGTCGAGAGATGCCTCCTAAGTTTGAAAAGTGGTTTCCCAAGTTTTCTGGTAATGATGTAACTATTGCCGAAGAGAATTTGGATAACTTTTGGGCCTTTTCCAACTTAATCATGTGAGTGAGGATGTTGAATATGTGGTGATGAAACTCTTCTCATCCAATTTCATTGATGACGCGAGGAGGTTGTAAAATATACTTCCTAGAAAAAGTATCAAGACTTGGGACCAATTTGAAGAGACATTTCTGAAAAGATGGGGTGCTAAGGAAGACACTAACTTGTTGTTGTTGTGACTTACTGAAATAAAAAAAGATAGAGATTGAAATTTTCAAATATTTTGATATCAAGTTTGGAAATTTGCTCCAACAAATACCTAGCAACCTTCACCCTAGAAAATATCATCTGATTTTCCTCTACATTAAGGCCTTCCAAGGACATTTTGGGTTCATGCTTAGGGACAAGACTCCAAAGACTCTTGAAGAGGCTCAAGAAGTGGCTACAAAAATTGAGGATAATCTTTCAAGTTGTAAGGTATAACCTTTGTATGCCCTAAGAGCTAAGGTTGACTCCAAACCAAGAACGTTGCACAATGTTGAACCCAATCAAGATATTAGCACTCCATGGGCACAAAGGATTGAAGAAGCAATAAATGACCTTGCCAAGAATCAAACCCTAATGATGAACAAGATCGCTAATTTGGAAAGGTCACAACAATAATCCACCAAGCCTCCTTTTAGGGGCATGTTATCCCCATTTTTTTGGATAACTAAGGAGATGATGTCTTGAGGCCCTCAGGTTGCAGATTGTTAAGAACCAAATACCTGAATACAAAATATCACAATAGATCCAAAGATATCTGAATACAATCACCACACAAGATATATGAAACCATATAGATAACCACAACCTTATTATAGAAACCCTTGAGGTAGGGCAACACCATACAATGGATCATATTATGGAAGGGATCCTCTCATGTTCACTTGCCTCTTCGAGGGGGCATCCTCCTATTGAGCTACCGCTCCAAATACAATAATTCTCTTCATGTCTCATTACATTGCTTGAACCCCTTTATATAGTGCTACCATCACCTAAGA
>ML798291.1:25835-38551 GCA_009831015.1 Picea engelmannii | reverse complement strand
TACCATAGTGGGCCTTATTTAATAATATAGTGGACCTAGTCCACCTTACATTGAATGACCTCCACTATTATCACTATGGGCCCTCTGGGCCCCCCCACTACCTCTCTAGCTACCTTACACAGATATGGAGTGCCGAGAAACCACATGAATAACAATGTCCACTTGCACATACAGAAGCCCACTCTATCACCACAGTTTGATCCATTGTTAGTGCATCCACCACACCAGCTAGCTTCTGGAAGGCAGATGGGTCTTGCTCCATGAGGTACAATTCATGTATTTGTTGGATTACTGATAGGGGGGGGTGAATCAGTAATAGCGTAATTATAATCATTTTTCTCCAAATAATCCAAGTGTTATGTCAATGTAGAATTATTATCCAATAATGAGCAATAAGAAATGAACAATCACACACATACACAGTACACCAGTGTTTTACGTAGAAACCCAAATTGAGAGAAAACCATGGAATGTTTTTTATTATATGTCTTAAAGAATCACATTCATTGGAAACACCAAATTCCTTTATTTTCTAGCTACAACTGGAAGGAGGCTCCAACCCCCTAGTTTCTCAGGCTACAACCTAAGGGAAGCTCCAACTCCTCAATTCTATGGATACAACCAAAGGAGGCTACAACCCCCTATGTTCTCTAGCTACAACCGGAAGGTGGCTACAACCACTTGTCCTTACCCCTTCCGACCTCCCTGAAGTATAAGTAGAATGATGGAACCATTGTCAACCTGTCACTGTGAGATATACTGTTGTACAACTATATCAAACTATACCACTGACATGTATCCAATCTGTATAATTTCCCTATAATCAATATGTACCTGAACTAAACATGTATCTACAAAAATACATCAGGTACGTGACTTGTAGTGATGTAGCCCGTGTATGTATGTGCCCTATATGTTATGCAACCCGCGTATGTACGCACCCTATCTGTTATGCAACCTATGTATGCCTTTTGGAACTAGGGTTTCCTTTCACTTCAAAAATTCTAACCCTCTGTAACTTCTTTCACATAGATCTGTATCATGTCACTGTATCTAGACCGTAACTGTACCCTGTGCATGCATTCTCATACATAACATTTACTCAAGACAAATATGTCTCTTTCTATTCATGTGCCATACAGGTTTGTGAAATCACGAACAAGTATACTTTCCCTCACATGATCTTAGTCATAAAACCCTTTCTGATATTCAGCCTCTCAATACATCAACAAATACAACATATCAACCATGTACCATAAAAACCTTTAGCCATGTGCCAAGAAATACAAGAGTGCCTCAACAAGAAGTATCAATGATGAATATACCAGCACTGTATTTCAGTAGATCCGACTTATGTAGAAGATCCCATGTATCCACTAGTCTCTCTAGGGAGAATCTTCAAATCTCCATTGCCATTCCTCATGCATACATCAAAATCCAACTATTCATAGAAATAAGACACAGGTTTTGAACCAATGGATGGATCTGATGTATCTGATCACTTTAGACCTTCCTGGGAGCTTAATCTCATAATCTAGAACCTCTACATCTTCATCTTCTCAAGTTTCCATGGCTTTACTAACATGTACTCACCCTGTACACAGCCAGCCGACGTACGTATGCACCCTATACACAGACAACCCGCATATTGTATGCACATTATACACAGACAACCCACATATGCCTCAGAAAATAGGGTTTTTTTGTAATTCCGATAATTTCGTCATCAACCCTTCGTGCTACTTCATACGTTTTCCACTTCAGATGTATTTACAATAAGCTTTACACAAGAAAATAGATATACAATATGTACAAGTGTGTATTTAGTGAGTGAGCATTGCCTCTTATTTGTAACTTCATGTAGCCTTACACTTTTCTTATTTTAGGGCTTCTTCATTTAAAATAATTTCTTTTACAAATCACTTTGACCCTTGGGGGCTTCTATAAGACTTATGCAGGGTTCTCCAACTTCATATGGTCATAAATCTCTAACCATGAGGAGTTATGTGACGTTCCACATACCACCAGAAATGGCATGACAAGCACTGTCCATCTAGGATAGTTTTACTGACAAATTCATTGTCCTTCATCTCATTATTCCACAATTAATCATGGGTTCTCTCACTCCGCAAAGCATCTTCCCATGAGGAATTTCACCATAAGGGGACCAATTTGGACTTCATCCATATTTACTTCTTATCAACCATGAAAACACAATAATGAGTCATCTTTACATCAAACAATATTGGTTCCATTAACCAAACATTTGTGCTACGGGGCTTTCTTCAAGGGTTGACATCAATGACAACTAACCTTAATCAACAGTATTGTGGCAGGTAATCACCCTAATATTTGAGGCATTTAAACATGCTGTATTTAAGATGATTTTTATTATATAACGCCTTCTTGGACATTATTATTTTGACCTTGTTTCACCTTAGTGAGTGTCATAGATTTCCTAGTAAGTGGACAACCTTTGGGGAAGGTTTGTGACTGGGGTTCCCTTAAGGGGTTGTCATACCATTCTCAACCATACTTACCACCTCCCGGTCATTACGTTCCCATCATATTTACGTATTCTAATCCCTTTGACTTTAGTGACCCAAGAAGGGCATGTACCCCATTTCACGTGAAGAAGGAGTTGAAGGCCCAAGGGGGTGGTTGTTTTAAAAAGATAAGAGCCTAAAATAAACATTCTAGATGTTCACCCAGTCATATCTTGAGAATGATGGATTGCTTCTCTTGAAATAATTGAAGACTTGTACAATATCAAACAAAAAATAAATATTCCACTTGAAAACAAGACTAACACAAGTGCGTTACAATGCTTTACATGGTTAACCCTATGGAAATTTGTGGACCTCTTCATTCAAGTGACAATGTGTTACTTCCCTCCAATATAATATATTCACTATTGGGAGTGCACATGTGTTTGGATCATTGATTAATTAATAAATGGCAATAAATGGGCTTGGAAAAAGGTTTCATTGAGGAAGAAGGTGCAACACAACCCCTACAAAGGAACCCATAAAAGAGATAATGTGAGCCCTTGTATGTCATCAAACTCATTGACCTATGAAGTCTAAACCCATGTCCACCTCATCAACCACTATATAACCTTGAAGGGGCACCCTTGGGAGAATCCCCTACTTGAGGTTTTTGGTCTACCCAATAGGACTTTTATGACACCCCTCCCATACCTAAACTTGGTCAATTGTATAAGGTATTGGATAATTTGTTTAATTTGATTAGGTAGTTTTGATGCACATGTTTAGGTGCCTTTCTTATTATATTTGGTTTACACTTGTCATTATATCTTTGACTTTATATCTTTGGATGGCATACACTTTTGTTTTGCAAGACCCTGCTTGGTGGCCAATTTTGGGAGAACAAGCCTAACTTATGCTTCCATGGGGCAAGAATCCCACAGGTTGGATGCCTAGTGCCTGCACACTAGATCACAAAGACATTCCCTTGGAGGCTTACACAACATCATGGAGTATCTAACATATCCCCTACCACCTAAATGTTTTGCTTGAAGGAGGAAAAATGTCACATTCTTGAGGCTTGACATCATAGAGGGGCTAGGGTTTGTGGTGATGGAGTTTCTCATTGAAAATTAGCATGATTTGATCAGAGGAGGCATGGAGGGGGAATATAACATGAGGAGAAGGCATTTGGATTCCAAATGTTCCCCCTCAACATCAACCATTTTTCAAATATGCCAAAATGTTTCCCTAAAAGGGAGACGTCATCTTGTTTTTAGGGTTTCGAATGTGCAAAAGTGAAATTTAAATGAATTATTTAATATTATATGTGTAAAGGGGAAAGATTAGGGTTTTTGACCCCTATATTGTGTTTTACCCTAAAATTAAGTGTACAAACTATGTGTTGGACTTTTTTTATAAATAGAGATCATGTGAATCTCTTTTCATGATATAACTCTCCCATTGTGAGAAGTACTTGGCTGAAATTTTCGCTATTCTTGGGAATTATGGTGTTTCCCTCTCTTGAAAATGTTTTATGGTGCTATATTTTGGTGAATGGATAAGGATGATTTATTTTCACCTCTTGGATTCTTGCTCTCTTGATCTTGAATGGTGAATTTGCTTGGTGAAACTAGGCTTTGATCTCTCTCTCTTGGAATTGGTAAGGAAAAATCTGCATTGTTAGTTATTTCTTGTTATTTCTTGGTTATGGTTGTTTCAAACCCTAGGAGGATTATGTTGGATACACCCTCCATTAAGCTTCATTTGATTTGATAAATTTTACAAGTTATTTTGCAAGGGTTTCTAGGAGGAATACGACTGTGTATACCCTCTTATATTTACCTTAGGTTTGATTGTCATACCCTTGTAAGTAAAAGGGATTACACCCCTAGGGTCATTTTTGATCCAAATCTTTATTCTAAGACTCCATTTACCCAATTTTAAAGACATTAATCTGAATATTTTGCATTGGAGAAATAAATAGTGCATTGGGAAACGTGAATTTTTGTCATTTCAACTTTCTGCAATTTGGGTTTTGTTCCTTGTGCCTAGAGCACCTCTTAGCCACTAGGGAATCCCCTCTAAAGGGGTATTTCTTGATTATGTAATAAAATTTCATATTCATCCATTAGGGCTGTAGAAACCCTAATCAAACTTTCTCTAATAACTCTCCATTCAACCGCTAAAATTTGCTAAGATTTTTCCCACATTTTACTGATCATAACACATCTTTTGGTATATTTTTGGAAAGTTTTAATGGTTTTATATATTTTTGTAATAAATTGTTTGTTACATCCATAAGGATGATTATTATCTCTGCATAAATTGTTTACTATAGCCTTACCTTTTGTGCTGGTATCTTGCTCCTTTAATCTTGAGTTTCAATAGTGTTTTACTAGTTTAGCTCTTGCATCATTTACTTGATTTCTAGCACTTGTTTTAGCAGTTTATTGTGCCATTTCATTGTTGATATATACTATTACTAACTACTAAAATTAGGGACAACAATATTAACTTGATTTTACATCATATACTTGGGCTTGTATCATTGTTTTCCTTGTGTCTCGGGTAGGTACAATCAACATTAGCAAGGTCTACTACTTCTTGGAAACCCTTGGCTACCATCAAGACCTTAATCAATCCATTATCCACAGATATAAACTTGAACTATAGGGAAATTCATTTATACATCACACTTTCCATCTCATTCCCTCCTAGGGTCACTGGGATTCCCCCCTTGAGGTAACCACTTCACCTCTAAAGTGACAGGAACACCTATCTAAGGTGACAGTGGTTAGGTACTCTCTTAGTTTTTTTCATTTGGTGATCGGGTTCGGCTTTTCCAAACCTACAACTTGTGCGATAATAGGGACAACCTCAAAATATCAAGATAAGCATGGAAACTGAGGGCTCCAAATGTACAAAGGATTCCCAACACTCTATATCCTTCAAATGTTATAAGTCAAGAGGAGACCCCTTGGTGTCTACCTTGTGGGGATTCACATTGGGAACATGAATTCCCAATAAATAATGGGGAACCTGATCATATGAATGTCTTTGATACCATAAAATCTATCTTTTTTGTATCTCCCCAAGAGTTCCTAAAAATCACACCATAACAAATTGAGGAGGGCAAGAGAGAAGCATCCAGGAGGGCTAGGATGGAGATCATAAACAAAATGAATGAGGAGTCAAGGGATAATATTAGGAAGAAATAATTATCAGTGTACACAAGACAAAGAAATGCACCTCAATATTGTAACGTCCCCAACCATCAACCCACTTTTCGGGCAACGCTACTACGTGGAAACATTCTCATACTTATATAGTATGCATTTAAATGAAGTTAAATGGCTTAACAGAGTAAACATATAATTACTGTTAAGATAAAAAATTAATGGAATCAACAGTAAATATCATCACAACAAAATACATGATAATATTGCAAGCATCACAAACATGCATCACATATAAATTAAGTACACCACTAATACTTATATTTGAAATTGTAGCAACTCCACCAACCACGTGCAGACCTTCCACAAACCTCCCAAACTTAGACCTCACTTCTCATCACGCTCAATAGTGGGTCACCCTCGAGTTGGGACTAAGCTCCACCCAAGGTAAGGGAATCCTAGACTAGGCTGAGGTTACAGGAAAAATGCATAGAGAAATCATAAGGATTCTCCCCAAGAGCCTTCTTACACCCACTGCTCACAGAATCTCAATCCCCACATGCATGTTCTGCCCAGGAGTATACACCTTCACAAGCACAGTCCATTGGTTCTTCACCTCCCCTCTGGGCTTTGACAATAGGTCGGATCAGGAATTCTCAGAGCTCTGTAGCTGGTGCTAGACTCTCTCTGGAAGAAAATCACTCCCCAGCAGAATCCCTCACCTGGAGAGAGTTAATCACAGGCCTGACTACCTGTCTCTTCTACCACAGACCTGACAACCCGGCTCTTCCACCAGTTCCCAATTCAATTCCCGCAAGTTCAATATAACAACAACAACATCAATGTTTGGTCCACTCACAGGTGACAGTAGCAACAACATATTTCGGCTAAATCACAGGTGACAGCAACAACAGGAAAATAGGATGTGTAAACAGGAAATGACAACAGGCCACTAAAACACAAAATGATTCAGGTAACACCCGTTTGCTGGATGCATGAAAATCAATTCACGTAGAGGTTGAACACAAACTCAACAGTTTGGACAGTGGTGTATTGGCTTCTCAAGAAAACATTACAGGATTTAGGTTTCAAAGCTAGGTGAGGCTTACAGAACTCGAACGCAGAGATCCCTCGGTTCAGACAGTGGACGGCATAATGGAGAACCTACCCCCATCTCAGCTCAATTCTTCGGTTAATTTGCATGTGCCTGGACCGACACATGTCCCCCATGAGGCTCAATGCACTCCATCAGTATGCGTTCCCTCTTGCACATGTTTCCCCCTTCCAAGAGCTTAGGATAAATACATACCTTTCACATAAATTTTGGAATAATAATAAATTATTATTCCTAAGGACTTAAGCCCCTAAGATTAGCCCCTAGGCTCAACACTTAGCCTCTCTTCCCAACATTCCATCCCCTTTTCCCTTACCCACCTTGTGGAAGCTTAGTCCCCCATCACTCTTTCTTCGTGGTCCATATGCACGCAACGATGTTCATATATTATATTAATGATCTGCATAATTACATATACAAAAATCAGGCTTCTGGCCTTACTACTTAGGCTCTCTGACCTAATAAACACATAAGCCCACCAACTTATCAATACTTGGCTCACCAGCCTACAAAACATGATTTACAATTCATAAACATGATTACAACAGGGCTCGTTCAATCCCCTCCCCTTATTTTTTCACTGTCCCCAGTACAACTTTTACACAACATCAGCAAGATTTCCAAAATCTTCAAAAAGATACAGATATTTTGCCCGCATAGCATCTTCATGTTCCCAAATCATGTCCTCAGGACCGTATCAGGTCCACTGGACCTTTACAAGCCCTATGGCTCAATTCTGGAGCTATTTGTTTTTCTGGTCCAATATGCACACAGGATGCACTTGCAGGACACCTTCTTGTTCCACCTGAATCATATTCCAATCAATTTCATGATTAGCATCAGGTATATATTTCTTAAGAAATGAAACATGAAACAAATTATGTACATTCATGGATGCAGGTAATGCAAGAATATATGCAACTGGCCCAATCCCTTCTAGGATTTCAAATGGCCCACAAAATATGGCTGCCAACTTGGCATAGTTTCCCAGCTTCAGGGAACTTTTATTAAATTTTACTTTTAGAATGACATGATCACCCACTTTGAAATCTCTGTGGGTTTTGTTTTTATCAGCATAACTTTTCTGCCTGTCTTGGGAAGCCTTTAAATTTTGCTTATTTTTTAGCATTTGTTCTTCCATTTCCTTGAGAAACTTTGGCCCAACTAATCCCCTATCAGCTAGATTATCCCATATTACTAGAGTATTGCACTTTCTGCCATAAAGTGATTCAAATGGACTCATCTTCAACAATTCTTGATACCCATTATTGTAGGAGAATTCTACCAAGTGTAGGTAGTCTTCCCATTTCAATGGTTTGTCCATCACATACATCCTTAGCATATCTTCTATTACTATGTTCACCCTCTCTGTCTACCCATCAGACTCAGGATGATAAGCTATGATAAAGTTCAGATTCATTCTGAATCCTTTGAACAACCCCTTCCAGAAATTTGAGGTAAATTTTGGGTCTCTATTAGACACAATTGTCTTAGGGATTCCGTGCAATCGTGTTATTTCCTTCACCAAGATGTTGGCAACATCTTTTGACTTGTGAGTAGTCTTTAACGGAATGAAATGGGAAAATTTCGTAAGATTTTCCACCACCACCATAATTGAATCATGTTGCTTTCCTGTTCTGGGCAATCCTATGATGAATTCCATTGTCACCACTTCCCACTTCCACTCAGGAATGGGTAAAGGTTGCAGCAACCCTGTTGGGTGCCTATGCTTGGATTTAACCTTCTAGCACTCCATACATCATGCAATGTATCCAGCAATATCTTTCTTCATACCTGGCCAAAAGTAACGACTCTTGATTGTTGCCATGGTTTTCTGATATCCAGGTTGCCTTGCATAAGGCACATTATGCATTTCATGCAAAATCATATGTTTCAAGTCATGAACATTAGGTACATAAATTATGTTTTTGTACAGAAGTGTTTCATCAGTTTCCAATTTATAATTTTCCACTTTATGTGGCATCTCACCTTGTTGTAGCTTTGCTACCAGCTCCATGTACTGCAAATCTACATTTGCAGCTTCCAAAATTCTGCCCTTTATATCAGTTTGGTACATTCTAATGGTTGTAGCATGTAATTCGTGTACTCTCCTGCTGAGTGCATCAACCACTTTATTCTCCTTCCCTTTGATATGCTTGATATCAAAATCATGCTCACAGAGAAACTATGGCCACCTATTCTACCTAGCATTCAAGGTTGGCTGATCAAATAGATATTTCAAACCATTGTGGTTTTTTCTTAGTTCGAACCTCTTTCCCATGAGGTAATGCCTCCATTTCTTTAGAGCATGTACTATGGCTACCAACTCCAAATCATGAGTTGCATAGTTCCTTTCGTTCTCTTTCAACTTTCTAAATTCATAACAAATTACAAATCCATTCTAACTGAGGACCCCTCCCAGTCCTTCTTTGCACGCATCAGTGCACACCACAAAATCTTTGTTTGGATCTGCAATCCTCAAGATTGGAACACTGGTTAACAGTTGCTTCAATTGCTGGAAGCTTTTCTCACAATCTTCTATCCATTGAAACTTCTTCTCCTTCCTTTGTAAGGAAGTGATAGGGTGAGATATCCTCGAGAACCCTGCAATAAAACTTCTGTAGTAACCAGCTAGACCCATAAAGGATCTGAATTTCGTCACGTTATTTCTCTGATAGCTTCAATCTTCTCATGATCTACAACTATCCCATCCTTTGAGATAATATGCCCCAAGTAATGGATCTTCTCTTGATAAAACGATCATTTTCTCAACTTGGCATACAGTTGGTGCTCTCTTAGTACCTACAACACCATCCTTAGATGTTATTCATGCTCTTCCTCTGACTTGGAATACACCAGAATTTCATCCAGGAAGACTATGAAAAACTTGTCTAGATAGTCCCTGAATACACCATTCATCAAACACATAAAAACAACAGGTGCGTTCGACAACCCAAATGACACCACTGTGAACTCGTAATGACCATACCTCACTCTAAAGGCGGTCTTGTTGATGTCTTCATCCTTTATCCTTACCTGGTAATATCCCGACCTGAGGTCTATCTTCAAAAATATCTTTGCATCCTTCAACTAATCGAAGAGGTCATCAATCCTCGACAAAGGATACTTGTTCTTTACAGTCACTTTGTTTAATTGTCTGAAATCGATACAAAATATCAGCGTTATGTCCTTCTTCTTCACGAACAGGACCAGGCCTCCCCAAGGTGACACACTTGGGCGTATTTACCCCTTCTTCGGAAGCTCTTCAAGTTGCAATTGCAACTCTTTCATTTGTGGCGTACTCATTCTGTAAGGAGATTTCGACACTGGAGTTGCTCTAGGCATCAATTTTATAGATAAATCAATATCTCTCTTCAGGGGTAATCTGGGTACCTCTTGAAATACATCTTCAAACTCCTTTTGCACCACATGATCTCCAATACTTGACACCTTATCCTTAGGTGTTTCCTCCACATGAGCTGCAAATAATTGACAACCTTTTTTGTAGCACTTCTTCAGCTGCATTGATGAGATTTCTCTTATAGGAACAACTCTGGGAATTCCTTGGACTATTTTCTGATTCCCTTCCTCATCTAGGAAAGTGAATGCATTGTTAGGATAGTCCAAGATGGCATGGTGTTGGTCCAACCAGTCCATCCCAATTAAACAGTCATAAGAACCTAAAAGCAAAATATTAAATCCAACCTTTGTGCTCAGTCCTTGCATATCCACTAGACGGGACTTAACTAACTCAGTGACTTTTCTCTTGGTTCTTGTAGCCAGCTACACTAACCAAGACTTTTCATGTTTTCTTCTTAAAAAATGCAAACTATCCAACACTCTAGGATCTACATAACTATGGCTAGCCCCTGAATCAATTAAAATAGTAAATGGTTGGTTGTTAATCATACTTTCTACTTCAATCATGTGTGACTAAAATTCAAATTTATTATTGTCCAAGGATGCATATATCCTTGGAATTCTATTGCCCATGTCCTCCACTGTTTCAACTTGCTGAACATTATGGACAGCTCTCACTTTGCCATTTTTGTAGGGGCAATATTTGTACTTATGGTTTCCCTGACAGCCCCAACACTGAATGGGCGTCTGTCTTGGTCTTTGTTCCCCTACTTCAACCATTCTCGACTCTCTAAATGATGGTTGTCCTTGAGGACTATTTCTGAAAAAATGGAGGTTAGTTTCCCTTCTACCCTTGTTCTTTCTTGAACTTCCTCTAGTCGTCCCAAGCCTTTCGAAATGTAGGATTTTCTCTTTGCTTCTCATATAAGCATTTCTCTCTTCTTAACTGATCTAAAAATGAAGAAGACTTGAAAATATTGAAATTATTGCAAGTAAATGTTATGTGTTAAAAGAAAATGAATCAACTTTGCAACACATTAATTAAAGGATTACTCATCCAAGATACAAATAGACAGCATCATAATCAATGAACATAATCACATAAACACAACAATTGATAAAGGAGTTCACCCCTCTCTTGGGCTACATCTCCTGGTCCAGCTTCCAATGGATCATTATTATTAATTGCTCAAAGTTCTCAAAAATTTTCCTTACAATGCTCAAACTGACCAATCGACTGCTCCAATGGCTTCAGAGCATCCAAAAACCCCCAGCTGGGCTCTTTCGGCACCTCAATCGGTCGAAAAATGAAGAAGTTAGGCCTCCTGGAAGTCCCCCCTTCAAGCTTGTTGTCTCTGCATATAGAAAACGCACCCTTGTCAAATGAACCTGGCACACACACAATATATAGCGCAAAAACCCAGCACCGGGTGCAACCGCGCCAATGGTGCAAACTGTAGGACAGTTATGGGCACGCCATCCACTAACTGCCTAGCACCTGGGCACATGGGGGTCCATACAACCTCGCGCTTTGGCAAAATGGCTAATCGTTACAAAACCGTTGAACTTCCCCAGCGCTCCATTCATGGTCATATGAGTTAACAAAACCACAGGCTATGTGTTAAAACCCCACACGTGCCAACTGTTGGGTTACATAATATATGGCATGGTCATATATACAATCAAAATGACCGCGGGCCGAGGCTAAGCCCCGGCCCGACCCCCCGCCAACGGTCACATAATTTAAATTTAAATAAATATGAACTCATTTATATATCAAATCACAACCAGTGGTCCGTTGGTCGGATGGTCTTTTCAAAGGCGCTTAAGTGGTGGGGAGGTCCGGGGGTCGAACCCCACAGACTCCAATAATTTTACATAACAAACCAAAAGCCAATAAAGCGGGTGCCACGTGGCAGCCCATGATTGGGCCACGTGGAACCCAATCACTTGACCAAACAATGCCACATGTCGAGATATCATTCACCCTCAACTACCAACCAAACTCTGCCACGTCATCGTACGGTCGTACGGCCCTGCCACGTCAGCCTGTACGGACTGTACAGTCAGCGTCCTTTTTTTTTGCATGTTTGACTTTCTGAATAGATTGCAATATCTCTTGCTCCCGACATCCGTTTGAGACGAAACGAGTTGCATTGGGTTCGCAATGACGCGGCCTACACTCTCGTCCGTTTTGAAGTAATTATGAGCACTTTGAATTTTTGAGCAAAATTTGATCCCCTGATCACACCTCCCCATTGGGAAGATTTTGGACCTCCAAAAGACTATTTTCAATCTATGTGAAGATGAGGGTATAGTTCCCTCACCCTTCCAACCTCAATCCACTTGGGCTTGCTTGGATTCATCCCTTTAAGACCAACTCGAAGATACTCCACATTTCCTCGTTTTGAAGTTCGCATTCTCCTGTCAAGGATAGTCTCTTCATGCAGTTCTGTAAGATACTCTGGGGAAAAATAATCTATAGAAGGAATGTGAACATGCTCTCCTTGATCATCAATCAATGGAGGCTCATACAATTTCAAATTCTCAACATTAACAACTGCATACATCTGCATA
>ML798291.1:0-13141 GCA_009831015.1 Picea engelmannii | reverse complement strand
TATATATATATTTCTAGGAAGGTACAACAAACTACATCACGACCTCTCTTTCCTAGACCTAGACCAACCAAATTGGTGATCAAGATAAGGGGTGGTAGGATTGGCTACTAAAATTGCTATTTGATCCCTTGAGGTCACCATGGAATCCTCCCTTGTGGTGGACCTATTCCATCATTTAAACGAGGGAATATCCTACTAAGGTGACAATGGTAGTTTCTTCCATTGTTACACAAGATTTAGGGATCTTGTGGTGGGATTTGCATAAGTACAAAACATGTGATAACATGCCCAACCACTATTAGCATCCCAATGAATGTGAGGTCCTTATGATGACAAACATGATGTTTTATCTCAAGCCTTTGGAGACATCAATCCCACATATCCATTGGTGAAAACCCTAAAATGAATACCAAGATACCTCACAATCACCCTTGGTCTAATACAAGTTCAGGGTGTAGGAATCCAATTTGGCAGAGAATCCAACCCAACCAACCAAAAATTTGTCTTGTGGTCACTAACCACAACACCTAAAGTAGAAAAAAATAGTATCCAATCATGTAGGGGCTCCATCAACTGAGCATTTCCAAACACTCATAGAGAGAATAGTCATCTGCAAAATGGTTACTAACCATCTCCAAATAATCTGAGAGGATAATGCCTTGCACTTGCCCCTAAATATGGGCCAATTATAACATATAACCCAAATCATATGTCGTCAAAACATATAAATAATGGGATAGAGGGTAGCTTTGGTGGATGGATCGATGCTAGGAAATTCATGGGGATAAAGAGTTATTAACTGAGACAAAAGCTAAATAATTAGTATAGAGGGTGTTCACCATGGAAACCTATCTTGGTTCAAAACCCAAACAAGTCAGTGTCTTTGTGATGAAGGACCAATCTATCGGATCATAAGTTTTGTCAAAGTAAATTTTAGGAAAAAAAAAACTTGACTAGTCTCTGGAGCCCACTCTAAAGCCTCCCAAGCTAGAATCTCATTAGTGTGAGGAATGAACTAATCATGCACAAAATTTGGTTTCTCTTGTGTAACCACCTGATGTGCCACCAAATGAATCCTCAAGGTTGATTCCTTGGCCATAATTTTGTAAGAAACACTGATCAAAGTGGTAGGCTTCTAGTGTTAATTTTGTAATTCCAACACCTAGGTAAATTGTTTACTAGTGATTTCCTTGATGTAAATCAAACTACTGGCTCAAAAAAAAACACACTCACTGAAATAATTAACTGAAATAAATAGTGGAAGAAATACTAGAAACCAAATCTCATACACAATACACAAAGATATTATTCCCTTCAAATAAGCTTATCATTGTAATAATATCAATGCTTACAATGACTCCCAAACCTAGGAAAATGGCCCACAGAGAAATAAAGAAAACTATAGAAAACACCTGCAAACCATAGAAACTCCTCCTTGGTTGTACTACCTCATACTTCCACTTTTCCATATATGTACACACATGTCCTCACTGTAACCTACATACATATGTGCTTTCCTTCACTGTGTCCTACATACATACACACCTTGACTAACCTGTGAAGTGCATACAACTCCACTCTATTGCTCTGGCTCTGATATACTAGATCTTCTTCCAAGTGCCCCTGTTCTCTCTTCTCCCTAACCTATACTAATATCTAGATGAAATTCCTTCTTCACCTATCACATATCTCCTTGAATCACAGTCCTTCATGATTCAATCTTGAGAAAAAATCCTTCTTTTCTCTCCAAAGTATCTTTCTCCTTCACCCTAGCCTTGCTTTTATAATATTGAGTTCTAACCTAACCCTAATATCTAAAGTGATTAATGGTTGATATTAGATCTCACCTCACTTGAGATCAATGTCTAAGATTCAATTCACTAATGCTAATAACTTTAACATTTCATTAAATTAAACTCAACTGATTAATAAAAAAACTTTACTTTAATAATTCCTTTAATTAAAATAAATTACTAAGGTAGAAGCCTTTGGATGACTTCCACACGTTTAGACACTTAGAGATGTGTGGAAGTACCTATCCAATGCTACAAACATCAACACTCCCTATTAGCGAAGAAGGTACTTCTCGAAGAGCCACCTGAAACTGGCTTTCCCTCCAATCCTAGCACAATATCCTACACATCATCCTGCCACATTGAATCCTGTAAAACTATCAGTTTGTTTCTTCATAAACACTGGAAGACTCAGAATTGATGACGCTACTCATTAGTTCCACGAAGTCTAGAAACTTCTTCAAAATCCTACTCTCCATGAATGTTCTCATAGTATCCTTAACTTTCTCTTAAGCATCCCTCAATGTCAGTTCAAACTAGATGGGTATCTTGACAAAGTTGTAAGGGGATAACTCCTCCTCCCCGCATGAAGGTTTACTCCCTAAACTAGAAGTCTTTGAACTTTGATCTCCCTTCAGAGCCTTCTTATCCTCGTCCTCTACCACTAACATTGATCCATCCATGATCCCTTGGGACCTATGAACAAGCTTTCCTTGCAACCTATATAACTTTCCCTTTCTGACCCCAATTTTGATTGTTATATCAGGTCTATGTCCCTCTGGATGTATGAGTATTTTCCCTTTATTGAACATGACGTAAAAACCCTTATCCTCCAAAAATGAGACTGAGAGAAAATTATTCTTTAGTTTTGTACAAAAAACACATCTTGGGACTCCAACAAACCTCCTGAATCGAGTTGAAACCAGATAGTTCCCTCCCCCCTCACTGCATACTTTGCATCATCACAAAGATCCACATGGGTCCCTGAGTCCTTCTCCATCAAAATGATAAATAACTCTCGTGCTTCTTTCATATGATGAGATGCACCTATGTCTGAGTACCACACACTCCTTTTTATTTTGTCAGTAGAGAGGTAAGAGACCAGTGAGAATTCATTCTCAAAATTTGTTGTAAAATCATCTAGTTGTGTCTCTATTGATTCTATTATCTATGTCTTCCCTTTCCCCTTCTTCTTCTCCGGACACTATGATGCATAGTGCCCATTCTTGTGGCACGTGAAGCACTTTATTTTACTCAAGTCCTTCTTCCCTGGTTGTGAGGTTGACCCCCTCACTATTACCCTTGGAACCTTTTCCTTTTCTCTTCTTGGCCCGACTAACTAGAGCAAGGTTCTCCTCTCCATATTCTTTCTTGTTGGACAATCGTCCCAAAGCCTCTACCAATCTAGAATATTTTCCATAGCACATACTTCCTTGACAAATGGTTCCTGAGACTTAGTGAAACCATTCACATTTACAAGTTCTACGTCATCCACTTTCTCCCCAATAGCTGCAAGTTGATCATGTACCTGAGTGATCCTCATGAAGTAGCTAGTAATATTTTAAAATCTAGACATTTTCATTGATCTAAGTTTATTTATCAAGATTATCTTCTTGTTTGAGTTATCTCTTTGGATTAAAATTACCAAGGCATCAAAAAATTCCTTTGTCGACTTCTTCTCGAATAAGTGAGAAATAAAATGATCCTTTATTGCATCCAACATTACCAATTGATATTTGATCTCCTTCTTCTCTTGAGATGCCAATGCTTGTGGATTCATTGGTGAAGGAACTACTTTGTCAAAAATTCCCCTAAAGTCATAATCCTTCAAAATAAAAGTAATCATTGCTTTCTAAGATAGGAAGTTGGATGCTCCATCCAATCTGTCTTCAAACCTCAGACTTTTTGTTTCCATCCCTTAGATATGATAATATTTTGTGGAAATAACCTGCTGAAACTGCCCCTATACAAACATGTAAGTTCCTTTCCTTACTATATCCTGCGTATGTACATGCTTTCATGCATTGTATCGCATGTACACATGCACCCTGACTAATCTGATACATCCATACAACTATGTACGACTGCAAAAAAAAACAAGTTCCATTGTTATACAGTTGTTTCCTTGAAATTTTTCCTTTGATTTCTAACTGTTGGTTTATAGATATGAAAATATCTCCTTGTAGATATGACAGATCTGTTGCAAATTGTGGTGGATCTGTGTTTGATCCTTTACAAACCCACTATTGCAACCTGTTGGCTTTAAGATCTAATAGATATATTGTTGTAACTGTTGTGTAACTGAAATTGGCCTCTCTCTCAAAGTGAGATCTCTGATACCATGTTAACTTTCTAATCCTGACACCTAGGTAAATTGTTTACTAGTGATTTCCTTGTTGTAATTCAAATGATCAGCTCACAAAATAAAATACACTTGTTGAAATAAATTAAATGAAATAAATAGCGGAAACAACACTGGAAACAAAATCTCATACACAATATAAAAAAACATTCTTCCCTTCAAATCAGCTTATCATTGGAATAATATCAAAGCTTATAAGGACTCCAAAACCTAGGAAAATGGCCCACTAAGAAATACATAAAACTTTAGACAACACCTGCAAACCTTGGCAACTCCTCTATGGCTATATTTCCCTATACTTTCACTTTTCTAGATCTATATGCGTCTGTCCTCATTGTCACCTGTGTACATATGTGTTTTCATTCATTGTATCATGCGTACATATGTACCCTGACTGACCTGTGAAGTGCGTACAAATCTACTTTTCTATTGTGGCTCTGATCCACCGGATCTTCTTTTTGTTGCCTGTGTTCTCTCTTCTCCCTAACATGTACTGATCTCTAGATGAAATTCCTTCTTTACCTATCCAAGATCTCCTTAAGTCATAGTCCTTCGTGATTCAATATTGAGCAAAATTCCTTCTTTTCTCTCCAAAGTATCTTTCTCCTTCACGCTAGCCTTGCTTTTATAATAATGAGTTATGACCTAACCCTAATCTCCAAAGTGATTAACGATTGAGATTAGATCTCACCTCACTTGAGATCAAGAGCTAAGATCTAATTCACTAATGCTAATAACTTTATCATTTCATTAAATTAAACTCAACTAATTAATAAAATCCATTTACTTTAATAATTCCTTTAATTAAAATAAATTACTAAGGTAGAAGGCTTTAGAGGACTTCCACACATCTAGACACTTAGAACTGTGTGAATGTACATGTACGATGCTACAAAAATCAACATCTATCCCACAATGGTGTTTGGAGCCACATTCTTGGTAATAAGCTTAATCAAGCCCCGATTGAGAAATTCAACAAGTCTACGAGAAGAGAACACTTCATGAGCCAAATGACAAAAGTTATCCCCAATGGTTTCCCACATGGCCTTGTAAAACTCACAAGGGATGTCATCCATACTTGAATATTTTCCATTCTACATGGAGGTAAGAATTATGAACAAATCCTCCTTATAGAAGTCTCTATCCAACCTATCCCTATTACCAAGAGACACCTTACAAGGGATAACCATACAATAATAATTTCTAGTATTATGCCTATCCATGAGAGAATAAGGAGAGAAAATATTTTGAAAATGTTTCCCAAACATACTTAGAACCATAGAAGGGTCTTTTTTAAGAGACCTATCTACTCTATGCAAGTCAAGTACCTTGTCTATGACCACCTTCCTCTTCAAAAAGTTGAAGAAGAATTTGGATTCGTCATTCCCATGCTAAATCCATTACAAGTAGGAACAGACTTGATCACCTTTTGATATTCTCTACATAGGATAGACTTGATTTTATCATGTTTCTCTATGAACAAATTTCCGCACTCCCACTTTGTATTCTCTTACTAATGTACTTAGAAATCCCATTGACCTATATATGGTCACCTTTTGGACATTAATAAAACTTTCTCATCTTATCTCCTTTGTAAACAACCATCTCCAAATTTGCAACCTTCTCTTGAAAAGTGATATTACAAAAATATTTTTCAAGAAATATGTGAACCTCCTCAAGTCTTCATTGTGCCTCCTGCAAGTCCTTTCTTCACTTATGGTCCATCATTGACCACATCCCCTCATAAAATTAACATTGTGAAAAACTACAATGTCCCACCAAATAATCCAACCCTAAGCTTCCATAGGCCTAGGAAGTTATAGACTCTTTGAACTAAGGCACTAATATCCTTCGACTCCAAATGTGGTACATTCATCTAACACAAAGTTGAGGGAGGCAAATCCACTAAGTGTCCCATGATGATCAAAGTCTAGATAATAAAATGATCAGAACTTGTCACATCCATTAACACGTATACTAGGCCAAGCTTCCCCAAGAAATATGTCCTCCCATAGACCGTAAACCCAATCCAACCAATCATGCACCTTGTTGCACCCCTACATGTAGTTGGTCCAAGTGAACTAGCCACAATAGTCAAGCATTTTTTGTTTCCAGTTAGGGTCAAACATTTGAAGCATCGCCTTGCAATGGGACCAAGCCTACTTCTCAGATCTGTTGATCATAAAACCTTTACTACCTTATTTATCACCCTCCCACTCCACCATGTTAAAATCCTCTCCAACACTCCACTCTTTGATGATAAGAGACAATCACCACCCTCCCACTCCTTTGAAAACAATTTGAAGCCCAAAAAGGATTGTTTCAACAATAATTCATAAAGTTTTGAAGCTAAAATCTACTGGACTTGACCTCCTGCAAGGGAATGACATCTTAATGGAAGTTATGAAAAACACCATGGACTATCTACTTTTGAATGATAATCATCATCCATGAAACATTCCAATACTGTTGGGAGAGCTTCATTCCAAAGGAAGATGAAGTCCTAAACCACTAAACTAGTTATCCATCTCAAACCCCTCCAAATTTGAAGTATGATGATTAGGAAAGTGAACCATCACATCCTTATAGGACTTCACCCATGGCTTAAGTCTCAAATTCCCCATTGACTTGTCTATGTGATTGGAAGAGGACACCTCCTTCCACTTGTTATATTTGACCTGCTAACATGCCTCAATCTCCATGCCATTGGGTCTAGAGTGAGCTGAGCCAACCTTGATCACATTATTAGGGTTTCAATGTGCATGAGACTGCCCCACCACCAAGGAAGAACCATTAACCCTAATTTTCACCACCAGGTCACTAGGGACCTTCACCAAACCCACACTTGTACCACCAAATAAAGAACCCCCTACTCTAGATCCATTGATCATGGAGAGTTCACCACCTGCAACTCCCTAATCTGAAGCTATAGAGGTACCACTTGTCCTCGTGCCCTAAGAAGGAGGAACAATAATACCACCCTCACTCATAGCCTCACCCAACTTGGGTCTATGAAGAAGATATCCTCTAATTAGGTGACCTTGATCTTGACATGCAAAGAAAGCATATGAAAGGTTAAAATACCAAACCTTCTGCTATCGACCTCCATTAATGGTGTAAAAATAAATAAGGGGGGGGAGATTTTGATTCACACACACACACACACATACACACTTGGATTAACAAGAAATGTATTTTTATGGCCATTTGGAATAAGAACCTTGCTAAAATTGCGAGAAAATAGGTTGACAAAACGGCACAAGTTGGTGGGAAAGATTGGAAATTCCAACCAAAGTGGATAATGGGCTTGGCCATGATTATTTGGGTTGAAATATGGCCACCGATATTGAACATAAACAAGACTACAAATAATATTCCAAGTTGCAAACTAGAGCACATGGTAGGTTGTGGCATCTAATTTAAACAATATGAAACATACTTCGACCCCAATTCACAATAAGAGCTTAAGGAGATCCACTTAGTCTCCCAATATAGCAAGCACCATTTGTTAAAATCCTCCTCATATGACATGTTGTGCAAAAATAAGAGCATAACCCCCTTAGTCTCCAAATGTATGTGCCCCTCAAAATCTTCCTTATTTTGGGTAAGGAAAAAATTAAACTTATTAGAGAAATTTTGAGGTAAAAAATGGGCCTCAAAACAAAAAATGTGCTATCAATATCAACTTGCAAAGAACCAATAAGATTTAAGATGATAATGTGATCCATAAGGGTAAATAGTTTTGGAGGGAAAGGAAAAAAATAACATTTTTAATCATATTTTTTACTCATCTCCTTATAATTTTACTCAAATTTCAAGTGTAGGTACTTGTCGGATGCAGAATTTTATTTCACATCCAATGAATACCCACTCTGCATACTTTTGATAGGACCACAATGAGATGAACTAGAAATACATGAAAAATGTGTTTCTTGAAACACGTTGGATGTAGAATTTAATTTCGCATCCAACGAGTGCCTACACTTGAAATTTGAGTAAACCTATCACGAGATACGTCAAAAATACAATAAAAGTAGTTTTATTTTTGTTCCTTTGAAAATCCATAACTCTTGTTTTATTATTTTACTTAGGGGCCCATTTTAGACCTCAAAATTTCTCTCATGGTCCTTGGGATCTGGTGAAGGCTTGGCACCATTATTAAATGAAAGGTGTGAAGGGATCTTAGTGCCCTCACTCCACAATTGTACTATAGGTTGAATTTGTTTCTCCAAGGGAATGGACTTTCCATTTTCCAACTCCAAACATGCATCCACAATTGATAACGCAGAATCCCTATACGAAGAGACACTCCCAAAATCATCTGACACAGAGTTATCACTCTCAAAATACAAAGGAACACCAACAAGCATCGAACTGAATAGATTCATTGAATCTAGAATCATGCCCACCACAATTTCTTTCTCCATCGTGACTATGTTCCCCATTGATGGAAGGGATGGACACTCGTCCTTGGGCTTCTACACACTATAAGCCTCTAATTCTTGTAAACTTGGGATTAAAAAATGTGGCCACTTCTTCCATGAAACCATCACTTTGAGAATAGTTGAGGGAAATGTATTCTTGAGGAGATATATCCTATGATTGACTTTTCCTTTGATATGCATTGTCCTTTTCCTTAGAAGAACCCCAAACTCAAACCCTAGAGACTTTGCTCCCCACCTTCAGCATGTCTAGTTGTCCTATCGAACCATTTCCTTGTCCAACTAGAAAAAAACCACTACCAATTGTATGGCTATGTTTAGATACCATAGAACCTACACATGCAGACTCCATTGATGCCACACCCACTAACTGACCCACACTAGTCCTACCCACTATTGTACTTGCATTGTTTCTTATACCCGCTACTTTACTTGTTGCTCCTATGCTTGTATGTGAACGTGCAATTGTACCCACATTTGTACCCTTTCCCTTCCTCTTTTTTTGTGTGTTTGTATAGTGACCATCAACATCGAAATTATTACCCTACACATCCATACAATGCTCATCCCCATTGTTGTCTCTCCCCATTCATGTTTGAGGCCTTCACAGTTATTTGCAAAATGAGTTAGCTCTTTTTGAAGTGCATTCCATTGATGAGGCCAACACTAAAGCCTTATATTGTGAGCACGTGGAAAGAATAAAGGCATCATTGATGAGAGTTGCAAGGAGAAATAGAAAAGGATCCATAAGGAAGCCACTGTCAAGAAAAAAGGAGGAATAAATACAACCAATAGCACTTAGCACAAAGGAGGGCATTCTTCCACATCAAAGAAGTGTGAACATTTCTAAAAGAATGGACACAAGCATGAGCAATGTTGGAAGTGATGTCATGACCTAATTCCAATGAATAAGAAAGGCAGAAGTACTTGATGGTTGAGAAAGATTCAATGAAATATTTGGACTTGAAAGAAACTAAAGATCTAGTAGATTTGATTCCAAGGGTATCATGTGCCACTTAGAAGTTGGTGAGTGGGAAACTAGTTAGTGAGGAGATAAAAAGTAGTAGAGAGAGTCTCTTCCATAATAAAGTGCATGTGATAAATACTTCGGTCTATTTGATTCTAGTAGCCAAGCAAATCTAAGTTTTGAGACATTGGTAGAAACCCGAGGATTGTAATACCTTGAATGTCTAAAGTGATATCCATTAGGCGTGTTGCACAAGTATGTAATGTTGTTAGTAACTTAAAATTGCATATTTTAATTTGCAATTTCTAAAAAGTGTATTGATGAAGTTGAGTGCGATGTAGTTTCTTTGGATCTCTTTGGGAGTCCTTATTTATGGGAAAAAGATGCAATATTTTTGTGTAATGTTCCACCTAATTTTTGTGTTGAATTTTTTTTTAGTTTATCCTCATGGACTTTTATTCAAATAGTTTGTATGCAAGAAATTTATACAACACTATAATGATAATGAACAACAATTATAATATGATATGATATTAACAGGGAATTCACCACCAGTTTGATCCACTTTATTACTAACTCAAATGAGATGAACACAGAACAATAAGATTTACAAGTTGATATAACATTGATAGATCTAACCTCATGAAAAACAATGTTATAGATCTGATATATTGGGAATAGATGATTGTTGTGTATTTTTGTTGTTGTTGAAGCATCCCCTCTCCAGATGTATGCAATCCCACATAATTATCCACCAAGAAATGTGCCCTCTATAGCAGGAAACTCAGCCCCTACTAACAGATTTGGTTTGTCCCCAAAAGGAAATCGATATCTATGGAAATAAGTGTCTCTTGCATGAAGAATGGAATATTACCTCAGACAAGAATACTTCATCCAAGAATAAACGCTTCCCAATACAAATCTTATCCTCCAGATAGTAAATATTTTACCTAGTAAGAGATAGTTCGACCCAGTCATACTATAACTCAGCTCCCATAGTGAAAATCGATCTAGATAATGTAGAATTCGACCCAAAACACAGAGTACTCAATTCAACATATAGAAATTGGCCCCAAACAGTTAGATACTCAACCCCCTTAGCAAATAATTGTTGCCACAGTCAAAATTGTTCCTCTTGAGTGGAAACTCTACCTCCCTACCTTATCAATTTGACCCACAAACAAGAAATGGCCAACCACCAAATGGAGAACTCAGCCACTGAAAAGAAATATCAGCTACAAACTATGAAAACTTCACTGCCAAAGAAGAAATAATAAGCTACACTGAAGCACATTGAAGAAATCTGCATGATCTCCTCCCTTCGACCAGCTAGGGAAAATAGTTTCACCACCGAAACCAATCTCCAAACTCTCTAGGGTTTTTCATCCCAAGAGCCAAAGCCACAAGAGCTCTCTCAATTTGTTTTTAGAAAATAGCAAGTGAATAATGAGAGAGGGTGCCCCTCATTCCCCTTTTATTCTTTCATTGACCCTTTTTTGCCAATTTTACCCTTGTAATAATTTAAAGTGACTTTATGAATTCAATAGTCACTAAGGCAACTTTTTAACTGCTTACTCAATGTCACCTTTTAAAACTAAATTAATTCCCACTTCGATGAAATTAAATAATTAATTAATTCTCGTTTTCCCCATTGACTTTAGCCTATGGGAATCACTTAGGAAATTTCATCAATCTCCCAGAGAGCTCATTTGGAAAGGAACATTACAGTCCTCCCTTCCCAAGATTGCTTGTCCTCAAGCAACTGCAAATTTGGATGCTGCAAGATCTTATCACTTTCCCATGTGACATCCTCTGATGGAAAATATATCCATCTGATGAGGTACTCTTGAATCACCTTGTTTCACAACTTCTTCTCCTATACCTCCAATTACTCCTTAGGAACCAATACTAGTTGTCCCTCTGCATCTAATGGAGGTAACTTTGCTGAAGTAGTGACCTATTGTTCCAATGCCTTTTTGAGTAACAAAACATGAAACACATTGTGTATTTTACTTCCCTCTTTCAACTCCAGTTCATAAGCCACCTTTCCAATCCTTCAAATCACCCTATAGGGGCCATAAAAACATGGCTTAATCTTTTTTGAACCACTTTTATTTAGTTAATATTGCATGTAGGGTTGTAGCCTCAAGAATACCAAGTCTCCCACTTCGAATGTGTGCTCGACCCTATGCATGTCTGCATAGATCTTCTGTTGGTTTTGGGCCATCTATAGATTTTCCTTGAGAGATTTGAGTATGTCCTAGCTCTCATGGATCCAGTCCTTGGCTTTGGGAGCCCTAATATCCCCAAATGCCAAATCAATAAAATAAGGAGCATCATAACCATATAATGCTCGGAATGGTATCATATTGATGGACATGTGATAAGTGGTGTTATAAAAATGTTCCCCCAAATGAAACCACTTAATCCATGCCTTATGTTTCCCAGACACACATTTACGTAGATGCCCCTCGAGCCACTTGTTCATGATCTTTGTATGGCCATCTGTCTGAGGGTGGTAACTAGTGTTGGGAGTCAACTATGTGCCAACACACCTGAACAACTCCTACCAAAATGCACTAAGGAACCTATTGTCCCTGTCACTAACAATAAACTTCGACAACCCATGGAGTCTTAATATATCCCTTAAGAAAAACTATGCTACATGTGTTGCAATCTTTGTCTTGTACTTTAGGGAAACATTTGATGAAATCCATGGATATAATTTCCCACTTCTTCTCTAGAATGGGAAAATAAGAAGTGGGAAATGGTTGTAGTAATCATGTAGGATGGGTCTTCTCTAACTTGTTCTGCTGACAAGTCACACACTCCCTCACATGCATCAATACATCATCCTTGGGGCCCTTCCAAGTGAACCTCTCTCTGATCTTCCTATAAGTTTTAAAGTACCCCTGGTGCCTTGGAAAAGGTATATCATGCATAGATCTCATGATATTCTCTTTCAGCGAAGATTATGGGACTAAGTTAATGTGGTATTTGTAGTAGATGATGTTATCCACCACTTTTTACTTGTCATCCTGGACACTGCAATCCATCAACTCACAAGCAAATTTGTTCTTGGAATACTCCACCAAGAGCTGAGATTTCCAATCAGTTGAAATCTCTGCAAGTGAACATATCTTTGGTTTCTTGGAGAGAGCATTGACAATTTCATTTTTATATCCTTTTACATACAACTAACACAAAGAGCATGTCTCATTGATCTTTTCCAATCAATAAAATAGATTGATTAATGGAAACCATAAATTTTCAGTGTTGATCCTGAAGCCCAAGCATGGAAATAGTAAGGCATAACTTTGCAAAGCCAACTACACCACTGATCAAAGAATTGAGTTGATTATCGTATGCTAAGATATCAAGAAGCCTTCTTGGAGCCAAGAGGATTTCCTCCCAAAATACTGATTGAAAAGGGAATTCAATCAATGTTAGATTTAGTGTTTCCAAACTTGGTTTTAATTAGACTTTTGTTGAAGAGTGGAGAATAAAGAAGCAAATCCATTACTCGAGGAATTTCATTGAGCTCTTCTCAATGGTGGAAACACCTTTGTAGGGTTTA
>ML798290.1:152369-177948 GCA_009831015.1 Picea engelmannii | reverse complement strand
ACCATTTAAGTCTACCATTTGAAGGTTCACTCTTTCTTTACCAAAAAAATTATGTGTATCCATATTTGGACTCTATATACAATAACAAGAAGGTGTTGAACTTGTGCAAATCTTTCAAAAAGATGTTATACTGGGATAAAAATTGGTAGTAAATGTCACTATTACCCAAAAAGATGTTACACTGGGATAAAAATTGGTAGTAAATGTCACTATTACCCAAATAAGTGCTTCCCTCGCTTTAGTGAAGAATGGATCCAACAAAAAGGAGGTTTCCCGAATGACCTTAAAAGATTATATAACAATATTATCCAATCCTATGGCCCCGTATATTGGTCACACAAAAGGATAGGCTAGATTTAAGGACATGTGAAAAGTTAGGAAGCATTTGGACAAGGTAATTGGTTAACGTGTGTGAGATAAGTTATCCAAAGCTTATACTCACAATTACACAATTACCAAGTCTAACAAATGAATAATCACCTCTAGAACACTAGATATCAAGTACGAGGGTTATTATAGTAAAATTTGTAGCAATGAACAATGTTACAATAGCCCTCAAAATTAGTGAAAAAAATCTTAAAATACAACCCTTAATAAGTGGAATAAGATCTAAGTGTCCAAAAACCACAATATTAAGTAAGTTGTAAACAATCCAATCAATTCCTAATGGTAGTAGAAAACATTTATAACAACAAGAATACGTTAACTTAAATTTCCAAGCATTGAGTTAGGTTGAGGATTGGAAGTTAACAAGGTATCTAGCTACTAGGTTGCTTTAAGAGAGAGTAATTTGATGTTTTGTATGACTTTGCAAGCTCAAGACTAGTGTAGTTTTTATCCATTTGGGAGAATGGAGCAAGCCACACCTTGAATTTGGACTTAGATGGCCAAGAATAATGAATATTTGAAACTCTCATGCAAGAGAATCATGTGATTATAATCAAATATTGCAAGAAAATAAACCGTAAGGTGCAAAGACTTATGGACTTTATGTGTCGTTTTCCTTCTTCTACTATGTTTGATTCAAGACCCAAGTGAAATCGATCAAAACCCTAAAACCCTAGGGCACATAGACTCATGAACCTTTGGTCTTTGAAATAAAGAAATACTAACCCTAGGGGGATAAACACTTTTAATCCTTGGGACTAGGTATTTAAGTGCTTTAACAAATTATGGTGAAAGAAAAGGGATGAGGACAAATACTTTTAATCCCTCGTAGGGTTTTATGAAAGAGAATAGCATACAAGGTAACATGCAACAAATTAACAATATAAAAAATTCACCAAATTAAACCATGTACAAACACTTAAACATGAAGAAGAAGACTTACGCATCCAAGTGAATATCCATGAAGAAAAACCCTAACTCATGATCCTCCGCCAAGAACAAGAGAAAGAATCCAAAAGAAATAACTCCAATAATGTGCATAAGACCTCAATAGTGAAACACGAGATAAGCAAGACTAGTAGACTAACTCATCCAAGTGAATATCCATGAAGAAAAACAAACCCTAACTCATGATCCTCCGCCAAGAACAAGAGAAAGAATCCAAAAGAAATAACTCCAATAATGTGCATAAGACCTCAATAGTGAAACACGAGATAAACAAGACTAGTAGTAGTGATATCTCCCAAGTGATGAGTTATGATTTGATACAATGAAGCACAAACCTCTTTATATGAGGAAAACCTAATGAATACATCCAAAATAATCACTAAGACAATAATAAATCCATGACACATATGAGATACGTCTAGTCCAACCCCTTAAATATAGATAAACATGATAATACACCAAAATATCCCCTCCAAGGTCACACGTGTGGGTGACGTCATTCCCTAATATGGTTTAGGAGGCCTCAAAAAGAAACGTCTCATCATCAAATGGTGCAAGCAAGGTGAATTTCCATGTCTCCTCATCAAAGGTTGTCTCAAATTCCCCAAATCATCATCCAAGGATTCCCTAATGATGGGGTTGGCCCCACCATAATCACCATCATCACATGTGTGACCTCATCATCAAAGTGTTCAACATCCAAGGTGTAAAGGGAAGCATCCATGGTGGAAAGAGGGTGCGACATCTCTCCAAAGATTCTCCAATCATGTGAAAGTGCAATTTCCTCCATCCAAAGGATACAGGTCTCATGGGTGCATTTTCCAAAGGTGTGTGCTTCTTTCCCATATTACCATCAGTATGATAGTATCGGCAATGAGAAAGATCATATGTTCATCATCTATGGATCAATGGGTGTGATATCCTATATCTGAGTATGCCAAGCCATCATGTGACCAAATTCTCAACATCACAGGTGCAACATCATGGGGATAAATTCTCAACATCACACGTGCAACATCCTGGGGAATAGTGCACGATGTCGTAGGTATCATCATAAGTATGTCCTCCAAAAGGACCATGTTAGGTACATCATAGTCAAACAAAGTCCACAAAGTCCACAAAATTAGTTGAAACGAACAACCACAAGATACAATAGTTCTTAGAATCATACAAAGTAAGCCATCGCTTAATACAAAATCCAAATAAGTTGTTCACATTAAGTATCTTATTCAAATTTCACATCAAATCCTCTTCAAATTTCACATCAACTTAACAACTTAAGGACTATATATACAATTTTCCAAGTTCAGGTATGAGAAGACCATCCAAAACCCTATTAGGTGAGCCTATACCTAGGTAGAGGAATATTTCTTGGAAAACAACGAGGAATATTTCTTGGAAAACAACTTAAGAACTATTTATACAATTTTCCAAGTTCAGGTATGGGAAGACCATCAAAGGGCCCTATTAGGTGAGCCAATAACTAAGTATATGAATAATTCTTGGAAAACCTATACAAGTGAAAGTATATGGGAAGACCATCAAAGGACGACCCTATTAGGTGAGCCAATACCTAGGTATATGAATAATTCTTGGAAAACCTATAAAAGTGAAAGTATAGTGGATAAAAATGTATTGGGGTTACTTCATCGTGAAGGTTTCATTAACATGCAATGCACCATATTTGGTCCATTTTCATGAGAACATTTGTAGAGGTAGTGCTTGGTTCTTGAGATACCCTTTTCTAGTACTTGTTACAATCCAAATCCCTTATCTTTCCTTTTGATATTCTTTCATTTCATTGCAAGTCCCCTTTTTCAGGTTTCAAGCATTTATTATTTCTTTCATCATATCTTACCAAGATAAAGTCCTTCTTATGATTATGAATCTGGTGCATTAGGACTAGGGTGAATACCATTAGAAGGGGTATACCTCAAGTTGACCCAGTATTTTGAATGGGTCATTCATTTGTTTCTTTTACAACATTATTTCATTGTCCCATTATTTATTGTTTCTTTTACAACATCATTTCATTATTATATTTTCTAGTAGTTGCATCAACCTCGTCATTCTATCACTTCTTCTCATAAAAGAATTGAATGGGTCATTCATTTGTTTCTTTTACAACATTATTTCATTGTCCCATTATTTATTGTTTCTTTTACAACATCATTTCATTATTATATTTTCTAGTAGTTGCATCAACCTCGTCATTCTATCACTTCTTCTCATAAAAGAATGAACTGTGGAACTTTTTGGTGTACATGTAATAGCCATACTAATGTTTAGTACATTGCAGAAGGCTCCGGGATGGAAATTTTTAAGTATGGGAAGGGGAACTATACGTTAACTTTCTCAAAGTCTCCAATTAGTTTCCATGTTCCCCGAGAGTTGCAACACAGAACTAGGACACTAATGATGGCCACCAAGGTGAAAGAAGGAAAAAATAATAACTTCTTGACCTTATGGTCCATTATCCAACTTCAATCAATGATCCTCACTCACATGAAAAATACATTAAATATGACACTTTATATGAAACACATACTATTGTACCTCATAATGTTCCACACTACCCTCTTCTAATGAACCATGCTCTCTTCTAATGAACCATGCTGATCAAATGTCATGAGTTGAGGAGTGAGGCATCTAAAGGACTAATGGGTTGTTGTATTTTAGGATATTATTGATAATCATCATCGTGGGGATCATTGTCTTCATTATGGGCCATGATACATGATCTTTAATACCCCTAGGTCAAACCCCAATTGAAATGTAATTACAGATATGTGCATATTCTTGTGAGCCAGGAACATTTTGGGATAATGAGTCTGTTTTGTATTATGTCATTTCACTCTGAATGTAATGGAAAAACATAGTTGAATGCATACCATCTCGACAAGAAAGATTATGGTGGGATAAACTCCACTATATGGAAAAGGGGGCTAAGAGTCTACGAAGAGAACTAAGCTATGGGGCTTAAATGAAAGAGATATTAATAAAATATTTCTAAAGAGATATTAATAAAATATTTCTAGCAAAGGAAAAAAGGCAAGGACATGATTTTCGTCCTAAGTATTTGGGAAGGGGAACAAATCCCTAAGTGGTTCAAAATGGATCTTGAAGAAGTGACAAGTGACAATCCGTGAGCATGAAAACAAAATCGAAAACCTTAATGCATTTTTCTCATTCCATTCGTTCATTCCATCTTGTTGCTTTGATCTCCATCATTCATACCATATCCATGATGTTTTTTTGTTGTTGTATAGGGTTGTTGCTAACACCATTTTGTTTAAGGATGCTTGAAGTGGGATTTGCTAGGAATTAAGATGAAGAAGTGGGTTTTCAAGCCTATGTGCATTCTCTCTAAGTGAGAGAATTGCAGGGAATTTGATTCCCAAAGGTGTCAAGATGCAGTTACACAACTCCAAAACTTTCTATTTGACTTGTTGTTGAAGCCTAGAAGGGAAGTGGGGTTTTTGAAGGGGCGCACTTCTTGGGTGAGATAAGCATGTGGGGAAATTAGAAACTATAGACTGGATGTTAAAATTGACACCTAAAATTAAATATTGTTGTTGCTGAGAGACCTTACTTAAATAGGATTTCCTTTCCCAAGTGGAGTTTAATCGCCAGCTCAGTGGTGACATGTTGTTAGTTTGTGGGCATCAGAGTCTAAGGATTGGAGGAAAGTTGGAGGTCTTCATGTAGTTGGTGGTCATTTGTATCAGATAAGTGTTTACCATGTGTTTGTGCAATTTACTCTTTGAATGCATACATATATATTTAATCATGTGTTGGTTTTTTTCTATGCAATTCACATTTCAATGTGTTGTTGTTCTAATTGCACAGGGCTACAATTATGTTTACATATTGGTACTATGTGTTGTATAAGCCTTTATGTTACTATAGTTTGTGCAATTTACTCTTTTGAATGAATACATATATATTTAATCATGTGTTGGTTATTTTCTATGCAATTCACATTTCAATGTGTTGTTGTTCTAATTGCGCGGGGCTACAATTATGTTTACATGTTGGTACTATGTATTGTATAAGCCTTTATGTTACTATAGTTTCTATAAGTAAACAATAATTATACATTATTGTGATGGATATCCCTGAATATGCTATATGAGTATCCTTTAGTGCTTTGCATGACTCTTATACATAGGCAATGCATTTAAATAAGTAAAATGAGAACACAAATAATTATACTTGGGGATATGATAACTGGTGTTCTTTATTTTCTTGTTCACATGTAAACATTTCCTTGTATCAGTTAGTAGCATAGCTAGTGGAAAGAAGAGTGTAGCTTAGCGAGTATAGGATAGATAGAATTTTCCTTGACCAAGTATGGACAGTGTGTTGGGTGTAATTCTCTTTTACACATCGAAGGGAAAATCCTTTGTGACTTTAGGTGGGTTTTATAGACTCGAGATAGCTTGATAAACCTTAGGAATTCCTTAGAGTAAAATCCAAATTCACTAAGTCCAAAAGAGGACTGATAACCCCATGAAATTCAGTGTCTTTCTCAGAAGGAATCTCAATCTTCAATCTCGACACAATGAATCAATCATGATCATTGATTGGAGTCCTCTGCATTTGAGGGATTGCCAAGAATCAAGGTCATTGTTGACCATTGGATTCATTGGAGGTGGATCAAAACATCCTAGCCATTGATTGGAGTCCTCATAGATGAGGGCTTGTCGAGTATCCAGGTTGTTGTCAGTAATTGGATCCATCAGAGAACGGTTTAGGGGATATATGGTCGATGGATCCATACCGATATATAGTGTTGAATTCTAATGTTAGAAGTAGTCGTAGTAATGATACTCCTATGGGAATACTCCAAGTGGTAATATTTTATGTAGATCTAGTAGATTCCGAGAAGAAACCTCAGTGGTTAGATCTATGACGATCCATCATGAGAAAGAGTCAAAAAGTATGTTTATGTCATGCCGACATTTGATGTTAGCGTGGCAATTTATGTTCCATTAAGATAACATATGGCAATAGTTGATTGGCTGGTGGGTTGAACATGGGCCTCCTTAGGTGAGATATGCCTTAGGCCTTAATTTTAATCCTTAATCATTGGATCTAAGGGCTGAGAGTTCTCAACCATTTATCTGAAGTAGTTTGTTGGAGTAGTTGTGGTAAAACTACTCCGAGGGACAATTGTGGCCATCGACTGGTGATTGGCCAAGACATGATCCCGACCATTTGTCGGACGTAAGTTCATCAGAGTAACGTTAGTTAAGGTACTTCAATGGGAGGCTCTAAGAAAAGATCGTTACCATAAATGGAAGAGGTCCCAAGAAGAAATATCCACCATAGATCTTTGTGGGACCTTCAGTACGGTGTCAGGAGGAAGGTGACATCACGTTGATGATGATGTTGCTACCCTACCAATACGCAGAGGAAAAGTGTCGGCACTTGGAATGATGTGTTGAGTTCTTAGTGATGATGTGCATGCCACATCAATCCCACATGGTTGGTCCACATGTCAGGTGGCAACTGTGCCACATGTTATGATGTTTTGGCACTTTGAGGGAATGAAAGGTTGCGTGGCTGAAGTGCCATGTGTCAAGCCAGGTGGCAGAGTCAGGTAAGGACACATGTCCTGGGTACCAACTTGAATGCCACATAGGCACTCGTTTAAATGATGCTAGGATCAAGTGACGTTGTGATGACGCAGAGTGCCACTGTATTAAGAGGAGAACATGTGGCATCCTGTGAACAGAAGGAAGGGTCACGCATGGAATTCTCTTGGAATCATACCTTGGGGACATGTGTCTAAACCTTATACCTCAGATATACCAAGGATATATCTCAGTCGTCCAACAGAGGGGGTTGGTAAAAGTGGGTTGCGATGTCATAGGAGGGATTACTATGACGATTAATCTGGTCCATCGATCAGAGGATGGCCATGATGCACAACAACCATCGATCTATAGTGGGGTCCACAGGATAAGTACAAAGTTTGTGTGAAAGGGGGTGTTATTCGTCATGCATGTTGGACGCTCCGATGAAATTTGAGTTGTTGATTGTTAGTTTGCCAGGATTGTTCGATCTTTCGGAGTGGACACTGTTAGACCCAATTTTTCATATTTTGCATAGTAGCTCCATGTGGAAGTACTCCGACATGAGGTTTCCGATAGCAATGAAAACATAGTAAGAAAGTTCAATAAAGTGTGGGTCCTAGGAGTGATGTGGTAGATGCCATGGTCGTTCCACATGGGTTGGTACAAGAAGAAATATGCCATGTTGGGTGGCACGTGTGACAAGGATGTCATGTGGATTCCACATTACATTAAAGTGAAATCAAAGGTGGAAGAACCGAGAACTTGGGAGGGCTATAACTTTTGATCCATAGTTTGGAATTGAGGATGGTTACAGTCGTTGGAAATCTTTGGACAAGAAGATTCAACCTATGAATTCTATTTGGAGAAACAAAGTAGTTGATCAAAAAAATTTAAATATTGACACCCCGTCAGCCTAACTAAAACTAGGATCTCGAGTGATGTTACATGATCTCCTCTAGTTACCCCTAGGTGAGACAGGGATAACAATGATGAGAAGAGATTTATGGATACCTACATCATGGATTCACATATTGCAATTCATCGTCATCATGTTTTTTTTATGTCGAGAAATGTATAACCATTTGAAGGTTCACTCTTTCCTTCTCAAACAAACTATATGTATTCATATTTATACTCTAATATATTACGACAAGTTATTTATATTTTTGACAATGATATTTATATATTTGAAAATGATTTCTCCTATATAGAAGTTCTATAGAAGTTCTGCTACTTATTATTTTTGTTTTTCATAACAAATTGAGGGTTAAGAAAAGACTTAATCTATTTTTAAAAGCTACTTTACCATAAGATAATTGGTTTTAGTTTTAAATTTTATAATATAATTTTAGTTTTAAATTTTATAATATATCTTCATGTGAGACCATTTTTTGGTTTTTTTGGGTAACATTTAAAAGTGTGATATTATTGATATAACACTCTAAAGGAAGTTATTTTTTTTTTAATCTATTTAAAAGTAAAAGTGGTTGGAGCATTTGTGAAGCAATGAATAAAAAATGTTAAAGTTTAAATAAAAATAAAAATAATATTAGATATTGAAATTTTTAATATTATGGTTACATTAAGGTCATGTTTAATTCTTTAAATTTGTTCATTTATTACTTCAAAGTTTAACAATTATTTCTTTTAAATTTAAAAATTAAAATCAATATGGATTTTAATTTAGTATTTTAAAGTTTAAGAGTTAATTCTTTTAAATTTAAGAGTTAAAATCGATATTGATTTTAATTTAGTACTTTAAATATTAATATTGATTTTAATTTAGTACTTTAAATCTTAAGAGTTATGGCGCGTAGGTTGAATACTTGTACTCTTGCCTTATCCAGACCTACGCACCGTGTGGTTTGGTTGGGAGTGTCGTGCAAAATAAGGGACTCCGCTTTGGTTTTCTTGAAGATATTCACGACTATAAATCCCTTGTACTCTCACTCCAATGTTGAAACAGAAGAAAAATCCAAAAAACTATTCAATGGAAAGAAAACAAAAGATACAGAGAGCTTTTGTTGTATTAGCGCCAGAAGAAAAAAGATTCAAGATTCTCGACAAGTCTCTGCATGTCTCAAATCTTCAGGGAGCTCTTGTTGTATTTACAACACATGTGTCATGTCAGGCTATAGGATGCGTGAAACTCTAGTTGTCGAATCTAGAAGGTGTAAATCCGTACCATTCTCATCGTACGGTATGCCATGCCGACCGTTCGATTGTTAACATGTGGCGAGGTTAGTTTTAATTTTGCGTCGTTTGATTAATACCACGTGTCGATCATCAACCGACCCAAATTTACAGTTAGAAAAGGGATATGTGTGGTACATACAATGGCTCACATATATGTCCATAAAGGTTTCATGTGTCGTACAATTGACGACTTAGATCTAGGGTTTGGATTGTGCCACGTTTCCAAGATCAATGCTTCTCCTCCAAACCTAGATATGGGATGGTTGTGGATAGGGTTTGGATTGTGCCACGTTTCCAGGATCAATGCTTCTACTCCAAACAGGATCAATGCTTCTAGATCAATGTTTCAATTTATAGTCCATGTTATGAACTTACATGGCTTACTTTCCTACAGAAACGCCAACACTTCATGCAATAAATGATCAAGATCATGGATTAAAAACAAAGTTTCTTACCAGTCTGATTTCTTATGAGTAATAGGTTTTTTCCAAGGGAGGTTGCCTCAACATCAAGTTACTCATAAGATAGCCTCATGGTGATACACTTACAATCATGGACTCTTACATAAGAGAATCATCTACGATACATAAGACAAAGAAAAAAGATCAATCTACTACTCATGTGAAGGACTTACTAGAATGTACAATTCTTTAAATTTACTCATGGGATTAGATGGATTCAAGAAATGAGTTATACAAATAACCCTATCAAGGAGCCATGAATGGAATCATAGTCGGAGTGGAATTCGCCTATAGGGTTGATCGAGATTAGAAGCCTATCTTGGAGGCAAATATTTGTAGCTGATATTAAAATGATATCATGCATTCAAAAGGGAAAAGAAATAGAAAATTTAAGATTTATGCCAGTTTTCATTCTTCGTGATTGTCCAGTTTTGTTTCTGAGTTTGGGGCTAAGATTTAAATTTTAGAGAGGTGTGATAATCGTGACAAGTACAATAAATAAAGTAGGAATTCCATATCACAACCTTTTCAAAAGGTCTCACAATATTCCCACCACTCTGCACTTTGCAACAAAGTATTTAATGTTATATATGTTGGAATCTACACTGTCTGATTTAAAGGACTTTTAAATAGGATGGTATATATCTCAGCATATACAACATTAAATGTATGATCTATATATATCAACATATACAACATTAAATGCTCTGTTGTTGAGTCCATATTGATAACCATCATTTGGTATGGAAGTCCAGGATCTGCAATAGCGATTTCAACATGAGAGTGTTGTCGAGTAAACTTATTGAAGGAGAGTAACTCCAACAGAGGAAGGAGTTGTTTGTTGGACGTGCTTTGAAAGTATAAAAGAAAAGTTGTAGAGATGGAAGGTGTATATATTTAAGTGGATAGGTGTAACAAACTCTTATGATTTGGGGTGGAGGAGGAAGAGTCCTCTTACTAGATTTATATTTTTTTATTCTTATTAAGGACCAAGACCCTATCAAGAAATACTCGTCCATTGTTCCTTAAAATTAATATTAGGATTCTTCATCGACCTCAAATTATAGGAAGTAAGACATAGAGTGGCATACCGAACCTTTGTATATGATATCATGTGAGCATAGGAAACCAACTCTCTGACTTATTTTCCCTTCTTGAATTTATCAAAGTAGGCTTTGATGATACCAAACAACCCTTCTTTTATATAGGAGGCTTGTTATGAAAATGTAACTAGCAACAACCACATTAATAATATTGTGTTTGTATCTCTCACTAATTTTCCATTCTTGAATTTATCAAAGTAGGCTTAGCTCCTTAGCTCTTTCTTTTATATAGGAGGTTTGTTATGAAAATGTAACTAGCAACAACCACATTCATAATATTTTGTTTTTATACATGGATGGACTATTTAGAAAATTAATAATATTAATGTCTCTATATTCATAATATTTTGTTTTTATACATGGATGGACTATTTAGAAAATTAATAATATTAATGTCTCTATATACATCCATAGATGTATATTTAGCACATTTAATAATGGTTTTTCTTAGAGTGTGTCTTAAATATTTTCCTATCTAAATATATAAACACATTAATAGTATTAATGTGGTTGTTGATAGTACACTATAACACAGAGTACATTATAGCACACAATAGAGAAATTTAGAGAGAAATTTGGAATAAAACATAATAGAGAAAATTAGAATAGAGAAAATTGATTTGGATGAGGTAGACATAGACCACATGGAGAAGGCGGAGATGAAATTGTGTCAATGAGAGAAATTACACATATTGGAGGATCAATAAGGATGATTTGCACTGGAAGCACATGATGAGAGTTTTCGGGAGAGTGGATAAGTAAACTAAAGAAGAAGAGATTCAAGTGGAGGTTAGACTGATAAAAAGAGTCACCATGACAAGTGCATGTTTGGGAAACAACTCCACACTAGATATTGCAGTGGGATATTTAAATTATGAGGAACACATTAACTACATTGCATAGGTTGAGAAGTATTTTCAATCCCGTGTGGATTAAGCTTTGCATATAGTAAGCTGAAATGATATGCCTCATTATGTTATACCAACCTTCAATTGGATAAGAAACAAGCAACCTGGAAGAAAGGAACATAAATTCTATGCATGGAATCTAAGAATGGTCATAGTAAGACAAGTCTTTTCAATTTGTCCATCTCAAATGACATTTGTCTAAGACAACATGGCATCTTGTAGTATTTTTTTGGTTGGAAACACAAAGTACGACATGGCATCTTGTAGTATATTATTTTGGCTGGAAACACAAAGTACGACATGGCATCTTGTAGTATATTTTTTTGGCTAGAAACACAAAGTGCTTAAGAGGTTTCTAACCCCACAAAGTGGTTAATAGGTTTCCAATTATTGCTTTCCCAAAACCATTAAAAAGTATGTTGAAATCATGAATGGGCCAATCCATTCATGGCACCATTCAATGTTTTCATGAGATTGGACAAAGAATCATTGGTTTTTTTGTTGCGTGGGCTTGGAAAAAGAATGTTTGTTTCTTTTGGTTGGGCGGGGATAAGGGTTTCACATTTATGATTCCAACTTAGTCTTTCATGATTTGGGGAAGAAATAATTGTGTGAATTAAGGATCTCAATCCCACCATGGTTTTTGTTCTGCAATGACTGGAAGGAAAAAGAATGTTTGTTTCTTTTGGTTGGGCGGGGATAAGGGTTTCACATTTATGATTCCAACTTAGTCTTTCATGATTTGGGGAAGAAATAATTGTGTGAATTAAGGATCTCAATCCCACCATGGTTTTTGTTCTGCAATGACTGGAATACTGAGCCCTCAATCTTTTGATTTGTTAAGGTGGAGCCCTCAATCTTTTCATTTGTTGAGGTGGAGCCCACAATCTTTTCATTCATTGAGACATTTAATATAGTTAAGGGGAAAATGATAGATTTCATAAACTTATGTTGAGTTATAATAGTAAGTGAAATGTACCATGGACACTCTTCTTTAAGAATATATCTGATAGTATTGGTTAGGGTAAAAAAAACTCCATGGCAAGTGATCCAACATGCATGAGAATGCCCACAAATGCATGCCATAACTTCCTAAAATATTTTTGTAGCCAATACTTCACATTCCTAGGAACCGCCCTATCTATAAACTCTGGGTCTCATCATGTTGGGCTGCAGGCACCTTGTATATACATTGTTCAGATTCCATAAGGTCTACTATGTAACCTTTCCAATCCCACGTTTGTGTAGATAAAAGGACATAGTTAATAAATATCTCATTGTCTTCATTGATGAACAACACACATGAAGTATAGTAGGTTTGATTTTAGATATTGCATGAACTCCTAGACTCTAGTTTTATTAGTCCCTGCCCTTCGGGCTACAGGGACTATTAGTAATAGATTTTGCATTCCCCTATTAGTATGGCATGAAAACCAAAAAATTTAACCAAAGTTTCAATTGTTTAATCCAGTTTTTGAATTCATATTTCTTATTTAACCCTAAGTTTTAAGTTGGAGGCCTTATTTGGCCTCATATCGAGGCAAGAAACCACAAACTTAGGAAAATAAATGGTCGAAACTTGGTGAACATGGTATATACATAGAAATGTGAATTAATGCTAAGTTTCAACTTAGCATTAATTAAAAACATTAAATGTTATCATTAATATTTTCCTATGCATACGGTAACCCTCTAATGAGGAGCCAACCTTGTCTCGTGCCAAGTGCCCTCCCACTTGGCCACTTGCATGTGGCTTGTCATTATTATAAAGCATATTTTAACCCCGTTCCTTTCTGCTTAGTTCCTTCCTTCTAGTTTCTTCTTCGTTCCTTTCTACTCTTATGTCCATGCCATTGATCTAGACTCTCTAGCCCTCCATATTCTTTCTCCTTCGTTCTCTCCTCGCCTTCTAGAATCTCCACCCTTTGTTCCTTTCTTCTTGTTCCTCCCTTTTGCTTTCTTCTTTGTTCCTTGTTCTTTTCTGCTTGTTCCTCCCTTCTTCTTTCTTCTTTGTTCCTTTCTACTCCGCTTCCTTCTCATTTCCTTTATGTTACCATGTCCATGCCATTGATCCAGACTCTTCGTCCCTCCAATTGAGCCCCTCTTACCACCATTCCAATTGAGCCCCCTTAAGAAACTGTGGAATTGTTATTACTATTCAATGTGGAGGTGGGGCATCCTCCAGCGCTACAATACAACATACAAAGAAAAGGATACAAGCCCAATCCTACATTTAGTATTTGTACATCTGCTATGACAATAGCATCATGTATTGAGAGACCGGACATAGATGTATCATATATCCCTCTTTTTTCATGCACGCCATGAAAGGCTTTGAACATAAAAATTTGGTGTTGTTGAGAAAAACAAATCTCACAGTGCAATGTCGAAATTTGAAGAACCCATTGAAATGAACAAAAATCCGTCAAACCCACATGATAAGATATGTATAACCATTATGAATGCCTCGAGAAGTTTCCATCCAAACTTCCTTTGTACAAATTCTCAAACTGTATACCAAACAAAATCAGAAGAAAGAAAAATAAAAAAACAAATCTTAAGCGGAGAGACTCCATTCTATCTACAACAGAAGAAAGAAGACCGCTTTTGAGAGTACCTTATTAGGGTTTTCGTGGTGATACAACACATGAAAATCGATATCTTTTACTATTTTTTGCGAGGAGGTCTAGTGCTTGGCTGCCTTACTAAATTGAATGGATGCAGCCAGGAAGATAACTCCTCTATCAAAGCTTCTCAGGAGACTGATACTTGCTTTGAATGCACACTGGGTCTACTAGCAGACTTTTCCACTGCTGCTACCAATTCATAAGCGAAATAGTGAACAACGACTGAAATCTAACTTATGGGTAGGCTTCTCTAGCTTGCTGGGTGGAATGGGGGATGGTTACTTTGATGATTGATAGTCCACGAATATATAGATCCCTGCCGGAGTGTCGTGCCCAACAGACTGAACTAGTAACTTTTTGCAAGGACAGACCATTCTCATGAACTATGGTTCAATGTATCTCAGTTCAGTGTATCTCAGCCCCTGGAGTGGATCTAGAGCTTGTTGTTTCTAGAAAGAAGCATGAAGAAAGTATGATTAGACACACATTTCCTTACTATGAAACACACTTGTCCTTTTTGTGATGATATTCATGTACACGTTTCAAGAACACGTAGTCCTCGCATATATTTATGAGGAACATGAGGCAAGAGACTTCTAAGTGTATTTGTTTAATTAACATTTTGTGTATATAGTTCATTTGTTCAGTCTGCTCCTTAAATTACTATTCATTTGACCCCAGTAAGGCATAGGTTCTTGGATATAGGATTTACATGGACTCGTTCAACCAAGCCAGTCTTCCATGCACTCTGTTCAGCTATAGTTGGGAACAAATTTTCATCGAAGCAAAAAAACCCACTATACTGAGTTATTGAGTAGCACTTCACGTCAAAAAGTCATTCCACGAACCACCGACTAATTTCAATGACTAATCAAAATTCGAACTAAAAGTTTGTCATCTCATTTTCATTCCTTGTGTTTTGGGTACCTGTTGCCAAGAACATTATGATGCAAAGCCCCAACTGCACCTGTAAACTCTCCCAGCTGCACCTGAGTTCACGACAAGAGATCTCCCACAATTTTCTTAAGACTTCAAGTCCATTAAAAAAATCTTTGGTTCTTTTCCACTCATCTTTGGTTCTTTTCCACTCTTCTGATACATGACGTTGATGCTTGGTAGACTATCGAATTTGATCGACTTTAATGCTGGATCTTATTGATATATACTTTGTTAAATTGAATCATATATATATGAACATATACAATGTTATACTACAATCCAAATTCAATTTCAAAGTTATAATTCAAATCAGTAAAATTAAGATGTGTACAACAAATGTCAAGGTCATGTATATAGATATCCAAACTCTTGCCTACCACCACATGGATGGGCCGATGGTATTTTTATGGCTAAAGAATCATGGGATCAACACATCTTTTTATGGTTGGTGTGGCATTGTTTCCGCAAAACAAATCATTCATCTATACCATGCCATTGCCATACATCAAGCTTTCTGTTTACTGGATTGTTATTGTTTTTGAGTTATTTTTCATTTCGTTTGAGAGCCCGTGAATTCCTACAGTTCCTTGTATATCTGGGGAGGAATAAAAGTCTACAAAGGACCCTTTGCCTACATAGTGTTGAGATGTCAATTGTAAGTCCTAATGTGTTCTAGATTTATGGCTCGATTCTCTATTGTTATTGCTGACGTGTTGATCGGTCTACATAAAACTGTGATACTAAGTTTCTCTAAAAGAAATTCAGGTGCATTAAAGTGGTCTCCATCATTCCCACGAATACTCTGAAAAATCCTTCTTCGAAGTCACATCCTCTAAAGAATCCTACTTGGAAGTCGGATTCTCCGAAGTTGAGATGTGTTAAATGTTGTAAGGAGTTTGAGGCACCTAAATGTTTCCTGGTGTGTGAGGTAAGTTGCATTCCTCCATCTCGGATTGTTTATGCATACAAGTAAAGTGCGGTCCTCCATGATGGACTTGTTCACCATACCTTCGCGAAGACAATTAGGAGCTTTGCACCATCATGTAATAGTCTATTGAAGTATGTTGTCCACTACAACGTAGATGGATTTCTTACTGAGCAACTTTGGTCATGCAAATGAGATCCACATCTCCAATCACAATGAACGTGCTCTCCTTCATATTGATTTTCGGAGAATCGATTCCTGCAATCACCTAACTAAAACATCTAGGCACTTTAGGGTTGTACTATATTAATCATCTTATTACATATCTTATACTTGACTAAAAATATAACTAGGCTTATCTAAAACTCCAACTATACTTAACTCTTGCAACTAAACTGAACTAACTCTAACTAAACTGAACTCCTATAACTCAACCTAGTTGAGGAATTCTAAGAAATCTATCCCACAAGGCTAAGCACACGCCCTTGTCTAAGCACAAGCCCTTGTTGGCAGGGACTTGTTGCTTGGCAACTCCTCTTGTTTATGTAGGCATCTATCAAGTGTATATGGGATATCAACATCTCATACAAAATTTAGCAATCAATGCAGTGTGATTTTTTCCATTGGTGCATATTTGGGCTTTGAAAGTATACACGATGAAATTTTAATTCTTATCAAATAAAATATGCAATCTAAATAAAAACACATTGATTTAATGATATATAAGTACTCTCTTCACTTTCTCTTTCTCCAAGGGATATATATGTGTGTGTGTGTGTTAATAGGATACATTCCTAGTGATTGGATCCATTTAACTTTCACATAGGTAGTTTATATAAGGATAAGAGGTATTGGATAGAAATAAAATATTAAACGAGAAGATATGACATGCATAGGAAGAGATAGGATTACATGTTGGTTCGTTCATGGAAAGTCAATACTAGATAGAAAGGATTAAATGAGAAGATATGGTTTGTATGGGAAGACATATGTTTACATGTGGTATGTCCATGGAAATTCATTTACAATTACTAATATTGTCATATACAATGTTAAATTGGATTCTTCACAGTGCATGTTGCTTTCCCTATGACTTTAGCCAAATATAGCGATATGACTCACAAGATTGAAGTTTTTAGTGAGCAAAACTCCTCTTGTGATCTAATGTGAAGTACCACTTTTGTTTATTAGATTTTGAATCCAAGAAACTATTATATGGAAACAAAGTTAATTACACATGTAGGGCAGGAAATATGCAACACGTAGACTGCCATTAAGACTAATGATATGATATTGTCAACTATTGTATATTTTCCTTTCATGGCAATTTTCCTTTCATGGCAATTAACCAACATCGACCAAGATTGATCTATATCCCCACCCGTGTAAGCCATTCCTTAACATCTAAAGTTTTGAAATTAGTACCTCCCATTCCTTAACATCTAAAGTTTTGATATCAGTACCTCCCATCCTCCAACAACTACCATCACCATAATAAGAGTGACCCCCTTGCTACCTATGATACCCTCACCATAATAAGATTGATCCCATTGTTATGTATGGTAGATCCTTAAAATGTATATCATTCAAAAGTTGAAAATCTATACTAAACTAATATGTTTTCTTTCATTTTTTACCAATTGCGGTTAACCTGGAGGTAAAAGAAAGGTTAAAAAGCACCATGAAAACCAGCTTAACTTTTCCTATTATTTTAATCATAGTATGAGATTGAGGTAAAGTACACTTACTCATTCTACCCCCAAAAAAGGGGAACATGTCAAATTACACCATTCTTACTAAAAAGGTTAAATATATAATCTTTCCATCTTCACGTACGTTGTATATTAGTCTTTTAATTATTTATATATCATTACTTGTATAAAAAGATTCCAGGCAAGGAAGTAGTCCTCATTTTATTTAGCTACATGCCAAAAAACACACATATTCTTTCAATAGGCCATCTTAATCAAAATAAATTCTATATTAATATTATTTGTATTTCTCTATTTCATTCCTGGTTGAATATATAAGTGTGTTCATGATGTATCCCTTTCTCTCTAAGACATCTCCGTATCTTGTATGACCCTGTATGACCCTTAATGTATGACAATTAATCCCTGTTTCACCTCATTTACAACACCTCCACAGTAACTTCTTCCTCTCCATTGCAAATTTTCTCTTCTCCTTTGTATTTTTCTCGTCTTTTTCTTCTCTCCTTCCTCCTCCCATATTTTCATTCTTATCTTCTTTGTTTCATTCTTTTTGTCCTTGTATTTCTTCAAGAGGCCTTCTTGACATAAGGCAATAATAATAATCCCTTCCCCCATCTTGCTTTTCATAAATTCAAAATTATTCTCCCCCATATACAAACTTTAATGCTATTCATTAATAAACTAATACTTGGCATTAAAAATATGCTAGGCACCTCTCATTCTAGCCTACCTCCATTAATGAAGTTGAAAACCAACTTCTTCCTCTTCATTGCAAATTTGCTCCTCTTCTCCTTTTTCTTTTTCTCATCTTTTTTTTCTTTGTATCCTTCCTCCTCCTATATTTTCATTCTTATCTTCTTTGCTTCATTCTTATCTTCCTTGTATTTCTTCAAGAGGCTTTCTTCATTGCAAATTTGCTCCTCTTCTCCTTTTTCTTTTTCTTATCTTTTTCTTCTTTGTCTTCTTCCTCCTCCTATATTTTCATTCTTATCTTCTTTGCTTCATTCTTCTCTTCCTTGTATTTCTTCAAGAGGCTTTCTTGAAGCAAGGTAATAATAATAATCCCTTCCTCAATCTTGTCTTTCATAAATTCAAAATTTTGCTCCCACATATAAAAACTTTAATGGTATTCATTAATAAAATAATACTTGGCATTATAAATATGATAGGCACCTCTCATTCTATCCTCCCTCCATTAAAGAAGTTGAAACCCACCTTCTTCCTCTCCATTGCAAATTTGCAAATTTTCTCTTCTTCTCCTTTGTCTTTTTCTCATATTTTTCTTCTTTGTCTCCTTTCTCCATCTATATTTTCATTTTTATTTTCTTTGTTTCATTCTTCTCTTCCTTGTATTTCTTCTTGAGGCCTTCTTGACGCAAGGGAATAATAATAATCCCTTCCCCAATCTTTCTTTTCGTAAATTCAAAATTATTATCCCCCGTATAAAAACTTTAATGGAATTCATTAATAAACTAATACTTGAAAAACTTTAATGGAATTCATTAATAAACTAATACTTGAAAAACTTTAATGGAATTCATTAATAAACTAATACTTGACATTAAAAATATGTTGAGCACCTCTCATTCTAGCCTACCTCCATTAATGAAGTTGAAAACCAATAAAATGGATGGTACATTGCCTTAATCTGCCATAAAATATCATGTGAGGTATTTAACATAGGGCTCAAAACCTTAATGTATGATGGAAAACTCCAACAATTAAGATCTGGTTGATGTGAGGCTAATCTATGGTTGAAAATTAATCGTGAACCTCCTCCCTTATGGACCTCTACCAAACCATAGTCACCACATTTAGAATATATTCATTCATGGAAAAATATTGGAGAACTTCAATATTTTGGAAAAGTTTTGTGGCAGAGGAAGGCCACGATGAGTTTTTAGTTATTGATTGAACTCGTATATACTACTTCTTATTTGTTTGGGCATCACTTGTCATGAAAGTCTACCAACGAAATTTCAATAGTCTGATCCTCCTCTTATGATCCTATGGCTAGTATTTTCTTAGAGATATTCCATTATATGGAGAGGTGTTAAGACCTATGTTAAATACCCCACATGATATTTCATGGTCATTTCAATCAACTCATTTTCCATCTATTGCTTCTCAACCTCATTAACTCATTTTCAATCTATTGATTTTCAACTTCATTTTCGATCTATTGCTTTTCAAATTCATTTTCGATCTATTGCTTCTCAACTTCATATTGCTTTTCAGCTTCATTTTCCATCTATTGCTTCTCAACTTCATATTGTTTTTCAGCTTCATTTTCCATCTATTGCTTCTCAACTTCATATTGCTTTTCAACTTCATTTTCCATCTATTGCTTCTCAACTTCACTTTCCATCTATTCATTCTCAACTTCATTAACATATTCATTGCTTCTCAACTTCATTAACATATTCATTTTCAACTTCATTAACAAAGGCAGATTATAATTACTAATTCGTTTTCAACTTCATTAACAAAGGAAGGTAAGAATTAGAGGTGCCTAGTATATTTCTAATGTCAATTGCTAGTTTATTAATGAAGACCATTAAATTTTTTATTAGGGAGAAACAATTTTCAATTTATAGAGAGAAATCTTGGAGGAGGGATTAAATTAGTATTCCTTCATGCCCAAAAGACCCCACAAAAAAATATGGGGAAGAGAAAAACAAAAATATAAGACCCCACAAAAAATATGAGGAAGAGAAAAACAAAGAGATAAGAGCAAAAGAAGAAGAAAAACATGAAAGGAGATGAAGAAGCATAAGGTACGGAAGAAGATGGAAGAGAAATGGAACAACAATGCAATGGAGAGGTAGAAGGCAACATAGAGATGCTATAGATGAGGTGACATTGGCATTGAGGGCAATACAAGCAAGATTAGAATATATAGAGACAACTCATATAACAAGGGCTGCATTACTTTGTAATACTTAAAGTGGGTGTCCTCCATGATTAATGGCTTGCCACTATCACATAACAACCTAAAATGTAAAATCAGATTTGACCTTGCCTTCATCGATTAATATTAAGGAAAACGGTAGCATCCATTATCTTTTTAAAAAATGACAAAGGATAATATTTTTTAGTAGACCTCCTTCATTTAACGAATATGGTTTATTTGGAACAAGAAAAGATAAATAGTGGTCTTTGAAAATAAAGAATTAGAACGAACTCAACGAGGAATGCCTTTGATAAATCATTTCAATGGTGATAAATAAGAAAACTTGCAAAACTTTCAAAACTTTTCCCGAGCTAAATTGAAGATTTTGATCATACAAATAAAATGAGTTGTTTGTCCTTCGATCAATGTCTTTGCATCTGATCAATTTCAAAGACCAAATCTATAACAATAGTAGAACTATCTTACATAGTTTTCTAAACCATTTAAAAAACAAAATTTTTCCATGTTAAAAATGTAAAAAAATTGTATGCTACAAAGGCACCACGAATCAAACGGGAGTTTTCTAAACCGTTTAAAAAACAAACCTTTTCCATGTTAAAAATGTGAAAAATTTGTATGCTACAAACGCACCACGAATCAAATGGGAGTTAAGGTGTTATCTTAGATACTTATAGAAGATTTGAAATGAACTCACAATCCTTCATTCATATTGTCGATCAACTAAAGCAGCTACGTTCGAACTAAACGAGAGTAAGTAACCCCGAGAGAACGGACTGACTACTTTGCCAAGAGTGACGGATTCAGTCTAGGCTGAGCTCAGTCTTCCCTGCAAGAAAAGTAGTGGTCGTGCAAGAGACAGGCTATTGTGTTTTCTTTGGCTCATCATTGATCTGTTGGAAAAGCAAGAAACAAGAAACTGTATCCAAGTCCAGCACAGAAGAAGCCGAGTACCGTGCTATGTCTTCTGTTGAGTAATGCATTTTTGCTTTGCTTATAGCTTTAGAAGAGTAGTCGCACAGTTAAGTCAAGCGTTAGCAACGTCTTGCCCAAGTGAAATAAAGACCTCATAATGGGAGAGAAAGGATATGATGTATGGAATGTGAGCATTGCTATAGTCTCGCCGATGGCATTTACAAAGAATGGCTCAGATCTGGTATTTATATTCAATCTTAGTTAATTTATTAGTCAGGTATTTCTATAGTGAAAAGAGACCTTTAGTAAAGTGATCAACTAAAGCATCGAAAACTTTCTAAGCTAAGTCGTTTAATCTACTTTAAAGTGGAAGCCATCTAATCTTGAAACAAACATCGTTATGGTCGTGGGAATCCATGGAAGCCATGTAATCTTGAAACAAACATATTTATGGTTGTGGGCATCCAACAATATTGGAAGCATAGTTGTCATTCAAATCTTTGATAAAAAAAAAATTGTCAATTTGGGTTTATTCAAAATTGGACAAAATACCTAATAACATTATTCCACTGTGTATAGAACTTGGATCACATTAGAACTTTGATCACACCTAAAGTAAAAAGGTCATTTTGCTATAAGATTAACTTATTTGACACAAACATGGTGGTGTGTGAAAGAGTACCCATGACCGAACACAATAAGACTAGGTGATTGCATTAATGACGGTTATTAATGTGAGGCTCTAGCAAGAAACATATGGTAGGAAAGTATGATATGCATCAATGCACTCAATCTAATGTGTTGGACCACTTTCCATAGAAACTGTATGTTGACCTAATATTGTTAGATGCAGTGTTAAAGGGGAGTGTCCATAGTGAAATCTTGGTGATGTTTGCTTTTCATTTTCCTACATTTTGGTTAGGTACTTTTAATATACTTTGGGGATGCAAATTCATGCACTCAATCTAATGTGTTGGACCACTTTCCATAGAAAGTGTATGTTGACCTAATATTGTTAGATGGAGTGTTAAAGGGGAGTGTCCATAGTTATCTTGGTGGTGTTTGCTTTTCATTTTCCTTCATTTTGGTTAGGTACTTTTAATATACTTTGGGGATGCAAATTCTTCTTTTCTTGTAGAAAAGTAGAACATTGATGCCCAAGTTCATGTTGGGTGGAAGATGTGGAAGATGGCTCCTTCACATATACAATAGGTAATTTAGAAAAGATATTTAAATCCATAGAAATCATAATATCCATTATAGGTTCATGTTTGGTGGAAGATGTGGAAGATGGCTCCTTCAAATATACAATAGGTAATTTAGAAAAGATATTTAAATCCATAGAAATCATAATATCCATTATTGTTTTGTTGCATTTGAATTTATGGGACATACAATTTATCGAATGTAGTGCATATATTCAATGTGTTTCCTAAATCATCCATGTAAAATATTATGTCAACTATGTAAAAGATTATGTCAACTATGAAGATCAAATATGTTTTGCATATATTCAATGTGTTTCCTAAATTATCCATGTAAAATATTATGTCAACTATGTAAAAATTATGTGAACTATGAAGATCAAATAAGTTTTTCCTATTTTCATAGGAAGAATGTTGTCCAAAAAATGCGACTATAGATTATATTGATTTTCCCAACATTGATAACATTAATCAACTATATGTGTGGATAACCCACTTTAGCAATTAATGAAACATGTTTTACAACCAACAACTCACAACAAAGTAATTTAATTGATGTACCAACGATTCCAACTTCATGTTCCAACCTTTGAAGTGAAAACCTCCATGTGAACAACGGTGGTGATGTTGTAGCGATTAAAAGTGAGAGAGATGAGGATGTAATAACTTACAACTACCTGAGCTCCAAAATAGTTTTCCACAAGTAAATGGCACAACCCTAAAGAACTGAAATGTTTTTGTGGAGAATTTCAAAATATAGAATAGGGTGGCTGGAATTAGACTCCACACTAACCAAGGGAAGAGGAATAATTATCATTTGTAGAGAAATTGGAGAGTGGACATGCTTTCCATACACACCAATACTATGTTGGCTTATCTATTCAATAGAATAAGTGTACACATATAACTACATCAAAAGTTTCCTTAACATAAACACATGATATTTGCACACTAACAACTAACAACTTATTGAGAGAATATCTTAACCAAACACCCAAATAAGAGTCTACTAGTTGGAAAAACTCTCTCGTATCCAACTAGATCTAACCACCTCCTAAAACTTAGAATAAAGCGATTCTCCTAGAGACAAACTCTACCTCGCAATGACTAATACAACAACAACCATAACCTTTTCATATGATCAAGAATCACACATAAAATATGTAGGAGTTACTCATTCCAACACTCTCTCCTTAATGAGTACCTATCTCAATCTTTGTTAGGTAAGGTATTCATGAACATCTACTCCTATACAAAACATGTTTCACCATGAATCTACTCCTATACAACACATGGTTCACCATGAATTGAAGAACCTCCTATCGACAAAGTCTCTATTTAGTCCAACTTGGCACTTACATCTCATACTTTGATCATGTACACATCATCAAACTATCAAATTCCATATAAAGGAACAACCATCCATTAAAGTGCATGGGTACCTAGTCATTGCAACCATTAGTCTAATAATAGGATGTCCTTCAAGTACATGGTTGATTAAACTTACATGGTTCATTAAACTTCATTAAACTTCTTTGAATTCCCAATGAATGTCTAAAAAAATTCTAGTTTCTAGGCAATTTCCAAAGTCTACAACTAAATTCGTCCACTCATATAGTACCTAGCCAACACATGAATCATTCCTCCAAGTTCTTAATAAATCCATAATAGAGGTTCTACACTATATCGAACAAGTTATGCAAATCTTAATAACTCCATAATAGAGGTCCTACACTATATCAAACAAGTTATCCAAATCATTAGGGACACATGGAAACGAGGTATGTGTGCCTATTTAGGAACTATAATGATATTCCATTTACATGTTACATACAAGGATACAAGTACATACCATTTACATATTTGATCCCATGAAGACAGGTACATGATTTGAAATAAGGCCTAGGTACCATTACAATACTTTTCTTAAGTACAAACTCTAGACAACAAGATCTCAACTTAAAATTTTCAAGGACCAATACATACATGATTTGAAATAAGGCCTAGGTACCATTACAATACTTCCCTTAAGTACATGATTTGAAATAACGCCTAGGTACCTTTACAATACTTCCCTAAGTACAAACTCTATACAACAACCTAAAATTTCCAAGGACCAATACAAACATGATTTGAAATAAGGCCTATGTACCATTATGATACTTGCCTTAAGTACAAACTCTAGACAACAAGATCTCAAGGACCAATACAAACATGATTTGAAATAAGGCCTATGTACCATTATGATACTTCCCTTAAGTACAAACTCTAAACAACAAGATCTCAACTTAATGTTTTCAAGGACCAATACATACCATATTAGACTAGTTACAAATGCAAGGTGTGATTCACATTTCCGTATAATCACTAGTTAAAATTTTCAAGGAACAATACATACCATATTAAACTTGTTAGATACCATATTAGACTTGTTACAAATGCAATGTGTGATTCACATTTCCATATAGTCACTAGTTTTATTGAACACAATACACAAACTTTACCTTATTTTTTCATAATCATATGATACAAAAACTTGACCTTATTTTTCCATTTAATGATATGATCTCTATTGTTACCATAAGAACTATCACAAACATCCTTTGAACCAAACTCTAAGAAAAATATCCACTACATCCATAACAACATCTCTATCATTCCTACTACAATATCACCAACCCAAATAAGAATTAAGTCTCCCATCATCACTTGGCTTCTCTAGAGAGAACAATGGAAGTTCACTACCAATTTAACTACAAC
>ML798290.1:117104-142738 GCA_009831015.1 Picea engelmannii | reverse complement strand
AGTGGAATAATAACAACAAAGAGCACTTTCAGCTCTTCATCTGCTCGAGCTATTAGCTATGATGAATGCCGAGATAGGGCTTAGGTGAGGACAAAATACCCGGCCTGCAGGGTACGACCAAAAAGTGGGTTGACACAGTTTGGTTTTCTTGGGAGAAATCGTAGATCAGAATTTTATAAACAAGCAAGTATTTATCTAGACCGTGATCTAGACTGAGTCCTGATTGCTCTCATCTACTCTGAGGTCGATGTGAGTTTCTTGTTAAGCTAGTTATATTTCTTCTTGTCAAGAGCAACTGTTGGAACCACTAGTTTGTATTCAGGACATCTCAAAATTATCCTGTGGTAGATGTGGAACTTCAATTTTATTGAGGCCGCTAGCTTAGGTTGGCACCCATCCTATACATTTTTCTTCGAAGATTCTACTTTCAAAATTCCATTTTAATCATGCATCTATTAACTTTACCTTTTGAATTCTCTCTCTCTGTATATATATATCAACCGGATCTATCAACCGGGATCTATTAATCAAGATTTATCAAAAATTAAGTGTAAATAGGAATTGATAGATCCCGGATTTATCAAAAATTAAGTGTAAATATCAATTGATTTTTCGTGTCATTCAGTCTAATAAATCCAAGGCTAAGATGATGAATAATATGCTTGCAATTAGAAGTTAAAATGATATACGTGTTCTTTGCTTATTTTTGTGTTATCCCCCAACTTAGCCTGTAGAGCTCCTCGCTTTTCTCTGTACAAATGTTACGAAAACTAATTCTTAATTCTATCGTTCAGTCTTTGTTCGTCGTTTATGGATATATCAAGGATATGGAAAATCCAGCTACATACCTTACAAGGTGTGTCTAGTGGCATTCATTTTCCAAGCAGCTGACAGGGCAAGAAGATCTGGATCATTTCTGTAATTGTAGCTATATATATCATACCAACTGGAAATTGTCAGTTATTAATTGCAGTATATGTATATATGTATATACTATCAGAGGTTCAGACACTGGTGAAAATTGATTTTAACACTTGAAATGAATTATCACTCCCATGAAGCTGCAAAAGAAAAAGTAAAGAAATCCACTCCCATGGTGCTGGAAAATGTGGGAAATCCTTACCTTTCCAGGTAATTAGTTGGCCTGCTTCGCATTTTCCGCTACTGAAGCTGCACCTATCTATCGTAATGATGGATGTTGCTGAGAAGAGATGTCGCTGGGAAGAGATTTCGAGATGTTGCTGAGAAGAGATTGAGAGGAAGAGAGATAATTTACAAAGTGCTTTGCAAGGCAGAATTGTGTATTCCTTCCCGAATTGTGTATTCCTTCCTCTCAATTGACACGTTCTGAAGCCATGTGACAGGCATCAATACGTGTCAACACTAAGACGCCTTATTCTGTAATGTTTTTTCAAATAGTTGACACATCAATACGTGTCAACACTAAGACGCCTTATTCTGTAATGTTTTTTCAAATAGTTGACACATCAATACGTGTCAACACTAAGACGCCTTATTCTGTAATGTTTTTTCAAATAGTTGACACAGTTGTTAGCCCATGCAATCTGCAGCAGTAAGTGTCGACGGCTTATTCTTTAATATGTTTTTTTAGAAAATGATCCACGGGAGTCTCTATAAACTTCTCGACTGAATACTTGGGGCTGGGATTTACGTTATTATATGTGCCTCAGTCGTTTCCCAGTGAAATTTGTTTGACTCTGCAGACTAAGGTGAAATTTTTTATTTGTCTCGTATGTTTTAACATAAAAAACGACTGAAAATCGTAATTTTGAAATGTGGAGAAGACATGTATCATTTGCAAAATGATTTCCAAGGCAGAATTGTGTATTCCTTCTCTCAATTGACACGTTGTGAAGCCAAGTGATTGGCGTCAATACGTGTTAACACTAAGACGGTTTATACTTTTTCAAATAGTTGACAGGTTGTTAACCCACGCAATCTGCGGTAAATACGGCTTATTCTTTAATGTGTATTTTAGAAATTGGTCTCTGTCAACTTCCCCACTGAAGACTTGGCGTTTATTCTTCAAATGTGTTATTGTATCTGCCTATGTGGCTTCGAAGGCAAACTTGTTTGAGTTTGCACTAGTTGGTGAAATTTTTTATTTGTTTCATATGTTTTAACATCAAGAACTAAAAAATCTTAATTTTGAAATATGTTTTCTCATATCTCCTTGGTAAGATCATCTCTTCATCTGCTCGGCTGAAGTCGTTAGAGCACATCCGATCCAGTTACATTTAATCTTTGCATTTATAATGCATACCACATTACGTTGTGTCGTTGCAAACAGTACCATCACGATGTCGATTCAAAACGCCCTTCCTTCAACAATTATGTACTTATAACGACCTCCCTTCAACATTTATGTAATTATATTTTGCACTGGATCGACCTCCTGCTTGGCCATTTGCATTTTAACTATCTCTCTCATGCTCTGACAATGCTTTGGTTCGTCCTTTGAACAATTCACCTTGGATGTTATGATCCTTGCTTTCAAGGCGACTTTAGAAGATTTAAACTTCAAGTGTTTTATAATCCTGCGTTCTTATTTGTGGAAATTGATAGATTGACAGATGAATACTAGAGCACAGTTTTTTCTATCTTTTGCGATTTGTTCTTGAATAACTTACAATGGACTTTTGATAAGTGTACTGTTTGTTATCTGCTTGTTTAAAGAAATGGATTCCTATCGAGAAAGTATTCGAACAGCTACCGTGTACCAGCGAGGGTTTGACATCGGAGGCAGAACAAAATCGTCTCTCGATTTTTGGATTCAACAAATTAGAGGGAAAAAAGGTCTACATCTTATCCAATTGTGGATAATGTTTTTGATGTTTTATACCCAATTTCTTTCTCCGCTGAATTCCTGAAGATCATTTGGCTGAAACATGTTGGTGTATGCCTATCAACCATAAAATTGACCATATACTATGGTTGAGAACTTTTGTGGGATAGAAAAACTCTAAAATTCCATGGGTTTATGTGGAATCCCTTGTTAGGGGTTATAGAGATAGTTCCCATAATGCCAATTGCCTCTGTAAATGTTGATGTAAGTTGTATTTCCAATGAATATTGTATTTTTGTTTCCCAAAGTTTTAGCAACCTGTTGTTTTTTCTCATATTGTTGCAACGCATTGTAGGGTATGCCTCTAGATTTGAAAAGTTTCCTTGGAATCATCATGTCGCTGGTTATTACTTTCACCATCAGATTCATAGAAGAAAACAATGCTGAAAATGCAGCAGTTTCCCTAACGTCAGGTGTTGCACCAAAGTCCAAGGAATTCAAACATGTAGAGAAGTTTATTGTGTAAAACAACTTCTACAACTTTTCCCAATTTATCTTTCATATATGTTTGATTACCTATGGCGGAATTGTTCTCTAGATCCTTTGTGATGGCAGATGGCAAGAACAAGAAGTTTCAATTCTTGCGGAATTGTTCTCTAGGTCCTTTGTGATGGCAGTGGCAAGAACAAGAAGTTTCAATTCTTGTCCGAGGTGATATCATCAGTATGAAACTATGGGACATTGTTCATGCTGATGCTTGTCTCCTTGAAGGTGATCCTTTAAAGATTGACTAGTGTGCCCTGACTAGTAAGTTGCTTCCTGTGGCGATGAACATCGGGATGAAGTGTTTTCAGGGTCTACCTGTAAGTAGGCTGACATAATAATGTTATTCAATTTTTCATCACTTGAATTTTCAAATTTTTCCAAGTTAGAAAAGGAACTGCAAGAATAACAGGCTGACAAGGTCTTTTCATCATTTGAATTTTCAAATTTTTCCAAGTTAGAAAAGACACTACAAGAATACCATTATTCCTATAGCGCCAGGAATAATCATAGTTCTGCATGCGCCACCATGCCTAGATTGTGTTGTTCTGCATGTGCCACCCTGCCTAGATCATATCATAACATTTTAAATCATGATTAGAGGATCTGCATACCTCTTTATAATCTATTTTGGGTTGGTATTATTATGATAACAACTATATATGAAGGATTGAGCTATACTTGCCACTTTTACATCAAATAAACACGCCCGATTGTCATGAATGAAATCGCCATCTACCTATTTTACTGTGTTTTATTCTATGGAGGGTATGCAAATAAAGAGATAACTTCTACTTTTTTAATAACTCTCGGGACTTGAATATTCAACTTTGGATCTTCTCATAATTGTCTAGAAGATCGTACCAACCATATGACGCCCAAAAAGAGTGGCCAGATAATCAGATTAGAGCCTCAAGGTATATAATTGCTCAAAGAATTTCCTCAAAAGGCCCACAAATTCAAGGATTCTTGTTGGTTCGACTTCTTTGCAATGTTCCAGAGTCATGATGATCAAATCTCTATAACATTTGCACACAATTTTGATCGCTTCGAATATATGGTTAAAAAAATTCTAATGCACGTGACAGAGCATTCCATTGCTAAATCCTATAGATTACCAATATATGGGGAAAGATGGTGAAAGAAGGACAATGTAGTCATGGAATTTGTGAGTCAGTTTTTATTCCAGAAAAGGAAAACCCTAACAAGAGAAATGGGATACCACACAGCTAGGTAAGGAAAGAATGACACACTACCTTGCTGATTATCCACAAGTACATTACATGTGAATGAAGGTTTTATCCACAAGTACATTACATGTGAAGGAAGGTTTTCTCTGGTCCATATCTATCATATTAGAGTGTTGATTCATGTAAATGGTGATTACTCTCTTAACTTACCCTATTTTCTATTAAAAAATTTATACAATATGTCTAAGAGGATCTAGTCCCATCCTGCTACAAAAAAAAATAGTCTTTTTCATTAAGGTTTGATTAGCACATTAGTAGTATTCTCCTTAAATGAAGTCCAGAGGTCTTGGGACTAGTTAATCCAGTAATTAAAACCTAACTTAGAGTCAACTAAATCTAAAACTGTCAAGGGGAAGAAACATGTAACAGAGAAATAGACCTCTCAAGATACTGAAGTTTTGATGAAAGAAGATTCTCCTGCATCTAGGGTAACTCGTTCTAGAAAGAGAAAATTACAAACCTAGGAAGATGTGGGTGATTTTCCTATTGGTAAAGTTGATGAGAAAGACAATACTAGTTGAGGTAAGAAACCTAAAACGAATGAAGAAACTGACATCCATCTTGATCCATATATAAAGAGGGAATTTGATGAATATGAATATTACATCACAAGTCCAGTATAGACTCTCGTCAAATGGAAGAAACAATCTACAGGATAGAAGAATGCAAAAAGTAAAAAACAGAGTCAAAAGAAAACACCTGTACCTAAATACCCTAGAAGAAATTCCACGAGAGCTGCCAACAAATTTAGACAGAATTCTAAAACAATCTTTCATCCTTCCATCAAGAAGGAGAATCTCATAATAATAGAAGAAAACTCATAGGATTCTAAAAAGGAGATTAAAAAACAGGGAATGGAATCTTCTTTACATAGGATAGAGAAGGAATCTGAGGAACACAAGAAGAAACAATAAAAGGGAAACGAGATTGCATAATACTTGAGAAGACGTGTGACCAAATAAGCTACAAAATCACCTTCAGTATCTGAATCTATATTTAAAGGCACAGAAGTAGTTTATGATGACAAAAATGATCTTTTTCTAGAACTAAACTAGCTACAAGATATTCCAGAAATCAAACAATCATAAAGATATGAAGAAGAGGATATTAGCATTGGGTTATCCTCCAAATGTGAAATTAAGTTAAGGAAAACCAAATCCTCCATAGATTTCAACCTACCTGCTCTAGTAGAAGAACATCCATAGTTTAGGATGAACATAACAAAAACAATAAAAGATAGAAATCAAATACAGGAAATACTTTGTTTTTCCTGTTTCAGTCCATATCTTCGATAACAGTTTCTGAAACAATGGAGATTAATTTTTGGAAACCAAAAGAATTTTTTTTTAGGAACGGGCCCCTTCACAAAAACCTCTCTTAGTTTTTACACATCCATCAAATTTTAAGAGATTTGAATATATCTTTGAGGCCTATTTTTCAAATATTTCACAATAAATAATTTCCTATTTTAGTTACTAATTTTGGGAGAGGTTGAAGAATATATGGAGATTAATTTTTGGAAAAAAAAAGAGTTTTTTATTGGGAATGGGCCCCTTCACAAAAACCACTCTCGTATTTTGTACATCTATGACCGTTTGAGAGATACAAAGAGATTTTTGGACCCTGTTTTTCAGGAATTTGCAAGAGTTATTTTCCTAAAAAATATCATGGACAATAGTTAACAAGCCACCTCATCAATTCGACTTGAAGATCAGATTTGATCTTCTCCTTGATTATTTGAAACAAGAAACTAAATACAGATGAGGAGGTTTTCAGATCCATTTCTTTTGGATCTTGATAATTATGTATTGTTTCTATATAAACTCTGTAGAAGGAGAAGTTAATGGGGATTAGTTGGGCATTCAAGAACCTTTTTTGTAAAACTTAACTGTAAGAAAGACTAAATTCCATATTGATACTAAATCAAAATGACATGTTGATGGTCATATCTTCTTTCATATCTTTATTTTATTCTTTTCTTACTTGAATTCATTTATTCTGTTGCAATGCATATGATTTCTTGATTTTGGGTGGCACAATGAACTTTTTGCTATCTTTTTTCATAATCAATGTTGTGTTCAAGTACATGTTCTTGTTTCTTAATGATATTTTGAAATAAGAAATTCTTGTGTGAGTTGAAAAACTAGATACTCTCATACATTTCTTTCTTTATTGACCCTACTCTATGAACTATTGATGTGACTACCATTTACTAAATCAGTGGGATGTTTATTTTCTTTTACATTGAGTTATATGATTATTTTGAATCCTTGAACCAACTTTCAACCAGTTTCCAAAAACCTATTCAAAAAACCCTTAAAAATACCAATGTAATAACCTAATGATTCCCTAGCTTGCCCTTTCACAGTCAAGTCAACTTTAGGAACTTACATCTTTTGGCATCATTATCGGGGATGGAGACACAAAGTATTTATCCCTGGGAGAACGGCAACGATCAATTCTATCTCTTGATGGTGAACATGAGTTGGACACTTTTTCTAACTGTATCATTCACGTGGCGACTCCATGAAGGAAGAATCCATTGGAAACTCCACTAATCTAAGATGTCAAAGGCTATGGAAGCCATTTTGGCTCTTAGGTTACCTCCATTTGATTTCTCCGATATTCCTAGTTTTCCAAATGTTGTGCCTACTATGCATGAATGTGGAGACTACCTTCCAAGGTTCAGAGGAGATGATCACGATCATCCTGCAAAACACTTGATTGATTTTCACCAATACATGGACCAACTTGATATTAATCATGAAGGTGTATTGTTGAAGATGTTTATGTACTCCTTGGAAGGAGAGGCGAAACAATGGTACCAGTATCTTCATGTTTCCATTATTTCATCATTAAATGATTTCCATGTTGCTTTTCATTCATTTTGTAAGAGGATTTATTCTCGAGAATGCCTCTTGAATGATTTTTGTGAGAAATTTAAACCTCTTGGAAAAACATTTCAGTAGGGATTTAGTGATGAGATCAGTGAATGTATTTTGGAATGTTCTCATTATGCTCCTAAAAATTTTGATGGCCATTCAAATGGGTCTTTTCATGAAGAATTTGCTACTACAAATATTTGTGAAGGCCAGTATTTTAGTGAATAATTTTTTTAAGATTATATTGATGGTGAACATTTTTTTTTATTATTTCCAGTTGAAATCAATCAATAGTCTTCATCCTATCATGATGAAGAAGATTTGATCATTCATGAAACTTATCCCATTTTTCTTTTCAAAGAGAAGTTTTTCAAGATATTGTTGATGATAGTGTCATGGATAGTATGACAACAAATTTATTGGATTGTATTAATAATTTTTTTGTTCCAAAAGACCAGGTTGTTCATTGGTGTTCTTTCTTTGAAGAGCATAATGAAACAAAATTTTGTGAATTTCAAAATTTAAAAACTTTTTATAGTCAACTTGCATATGATGAATATGGAAATGGAGAAGAGCAGGATTTCACATTAGCATTCATTGAAATGTGAAACAGTGAGCCTATTTTTTATGAGTATCAATCTGATGTTGGAGAAATAGACGAAAGAAATCATCCTATACAAGATGTTGTTGTTCATTATCATAAAACAAGTGATTTCCATGTGTTGTTTCAAACAAATCATGTGGATTATGGTATCACAAATATAACAAAAATTGCAGGGGAGCAGTTTAGGTTTTTTCATCAACTAAATTTTTTTCATATTATAGATGATCCAGTAGCCATCTACATGGAGTCAGTGTTTCCAGAGGTTCAAAATTTTGCATCATTTGAAATTACAACGAATTGCGGCTGTAAGTATGGGTTGCCCATTAATTTTTTACTGCAAACATCTCAATTTTCTACATTTTCTTATTTACTTGCAAGGAAGAAGACCATCTTTTCAGTCAAATTATTTCATGGTTACATTGGAAGTTTGATGTGACCTAATCAATGAACTGATTGGTTAGTTGTGTAGGAGTTGTAGATAAATAAGATTTATTTTTGAACATGTTGGTTTCAGTTTGAAGATCAATTTACAATATGAGAGTAGTGTCAAGTTTTTAGTATGCAAGAATAAAGACTCCATCGCCCAATGAAAAGACTACTTGCAGTTTTGTGGTTGTTATTTTTGGATTGCAAATAAACGAATGACTAGACAGGGAAATAATTACAATAAAAGTTGATGATGATGAGGGATGTGAAGCCATTGGTCAGCAAGTTCTTAAAGTTTCATCATAAAACTTTAATGAAACTTTATCCCCAGAAGGAGCCAGTGTTAGTCCTTAACCTTGTTTTTAACTCATAGGGTGTCCTTAATCCCTGTTCTACCCATTTTCCATGTTTTTTTTTTGTTAAACTTTTTTTTCCCCTTCTTGGCTTGAAATCATGTTTTCATTCTTTTATGCACATTTTAAATGTTTTTAAGTATTTTAGAGATTAGGATTTGATATGAAAATTTTCTTTCACATCACTTGTATTTTCATCATTTGAATTTTCAAAATTTTCCAAGTTAGAAAAGGCACTGGAAGAATAGCTCTATTCCTGCAGTGCCGAGAATAATCATTGTTCTGCATGCGCCACCCTACCCAAATCGTGTCCTAACATTTAAAATCATGATTAGAGGATCTGCATACCTCTTTATGATCTATTTCGGGTTGGTATTATTATGATAACAACTATATATGAAGAATTGAGATATACTCTCCACCTCTACATCAAATAAACACGCCCGATTGTCATGAATGAAATCGCCATCTACCTATTTTAGTATGTTTGTTATTCTATGCAGGGTATGCAGATAAAGAGATAACTTCTAACATTTTATAGCTCTCGGGAATTGAAGATTCAACTCTCGATCTTCTCAAAATTGTCTACAGGATTGTATCAATAATATGACGCCCAAAAAGAGTGGCAAGATAATCAAACTGGAGCCTAACGGTACATAATTGCTTAAAGAATTTCCTCATATGGTCCATAAATTCAAGGATATTGGTTGGTTCAACTTTTTCGCAACAATCCAGGGTCATGACGAACAGATTTCTATGACATTTTCATAGAATTTTGATGGCTTCAAATCTATGGTTGGAAAAATTCTAATGCATGTGACAAAGAATTCCATTGATAAAGCCTACATATTACTAGTATGTGGGGAACGATGGTGGAAGAAGGAAAATGTAGTCATGGAATTTGTGAATCATTTTTTAGTTCCAGAAAAGAAAACCCTAACTACAACAAGGGTATACCACACAGTTGGGTAAGGAAATAATGAAACACTACCTTGCTAATTATCCAGAGGTACATTACATGTGAAGGAAGGTTTTCTCTAGTCCATATATATCATTTTAGACCGTTGATTCATATAAATGGTGATTAGCCTCTTAACTTACCCTATTTTCTATTAAAAAGTTTATCCAAGATGTCTAAGAGGATCTAGTCCCATCCTGCTACAACAAAAATAAGTATTTTTCATCAAGGTTTGATTAGAACATTAGTAGTCTTCTACTTAAATGAAGTCTAGAGGTCTTGGGACTAGTTAATCCAATCATTAAAACCTAACCTATAATGAACTAAATATGAAATTTTCAAGGGGAAGAGACTTGTAACAGAGAAACAAATCTCTCAAGATACTGAAGTTTTGATGAAATAAGATTCCCCTGCATCTAGGGTAACTCGTTATGGTAAGATAAAATTATAAACCCAACAAGTTGTGGGTGATTTTCCTGTGAGTAAAGTTGATGAGAAAGACACTACTATTCGAGGTAACAAACCTAAAACGAATGAAGAAATCGGCATCCATTCTGATCCATATATAAAGAGGGAATTTGATGAATATGAATATTACATCAAAAGTCCAATCTAGACTCCAGTCAAACAAAATCAAGAATCTACAGGAAAGAAGACTGCAAAAAGTAAAAAACAGAGTAAAAGGAAAAAAATTGTACCTAAATTCCCTAGAAGAAATTCTACCAAAGATGCCAATAAATTTAGACTGAATTCTAAATCAATGTTTCATCCTTCCATCAAGAAGGAGAATCTCATAATCATAGAATATAATTAAGAGGATTCTAAAAAGGAGATCAAAAAATAGGCAGTGGCATCTTCTTTACACAGGACAGAGAAGGAATCCGAGGAACATAAGAGGAAACGAGAAAAGGGAAAGTAGATTGCATAGTACTCCAGAAAGCCTATGACCAGAGAAACTACAAAATTATCTTCAGTATATGAATCTATATTTAAGGATACATATGCAGTTTATGATGACAAAAATGATCTTTTTCCATAACTAAACCAACTACAGAATATTCCAGAAATTAGAGAATCAGAAATCTCTAAAGAAGAGTATATTAACACTGGTTTATCCTCCAAATGTGAAATTAAGTTAAGGAAACCCCAAGCCTTCATAGATTTGAACCTACATGCTCTAGTAGAAGAACATCCATAGTTCAAGATGAACATAACAGAAAGAAAAGACATAAATCAAATACATGAAATACTTTGTTTTTCTTGTTTTAGTCCTTAAATTCAAGAGAATTTTATTAAACGATGGAGATGAATTTTTGGAGACAAAAAGAGTTTTGTGTTTAAAATAGGTCCATTCAAAAAAAAAACTCTCGGTTTTTACACATCTATCACATCTTAAGATATTAAAATATATTTTTGATGCCTATTTTTAAGATATTTCACAATAAATATTTTTTTGTTTTAGTCACTAATTTTGGGTGAGGTTGCAGAACATCTGGAGATGAATTTTCGGAAACAAAAATATTTTTTTGTTGGGAACGGGCCCCTTCAAATAATATTCTCTCAGATTTTACACAATTATCACTGTTTGGGAGATACGAAGATATTTTTGGACGCTATTTTTCAGGAATTTGCCAGATTTATTTTCTTAAAAAATATCATGGACAACAGTTGAGAAGCCACCTCATCAATTCAAATTGGAGATCAAATTTGATCTTCTCCTTGATTATTTGAAACAAGAAACTAAATATAGATGAGAAGGTTTTCATATCCATTTCTTTTGGATCCTTATAATTATGTTCTTTCTATATAAACTCTGTAGAAGGAGAATTTAAGCGGGATTAGTTGGGCATTCAAGGACCTTTTTTGTAAAAATTCATTGTAAGACAAACTATATTCCATATTGATATTGAATGGAAAACACATGTTGATGGTCAGATATTCTTTCATATCTTTATCTCCTTCTTTTCTTACTTGAATTCATTTATTATGTTGCAATGCATATGATTTCTTGATTTTGGGTGACACGGTGAACTTTTTATTGTGTTTGTTCATAATCAATATTGTGTTCAAGTACATGTTCTTGTTTCTTAATGATATTTTGAAATAATAAATCCTTGTGTGAGTTGACAAACTAGATAATGACATACATTTCTTTATTTATTTACCCTACTCTATGATCTATTAATGTGACTACCATTTACTAAATCAGTGGAATGTTTATTTTCTTTTACATTGATTTATATAATTATTTTGAATCCTTGAACCGACTTTCAACCAGTTTCAAAAAAACTATTCAAAAAACCCTTAAAAATACCATGGAAATAACCTGATTATGCCCTAGCTTTCCCTTTCATAGTCAAGTGCAACTTTAAGTACTAACAAGGGGCATAATAGAGTAAAACATATTATGTTTTACTCGATTATTCCCTCCACCCCATATGGGGTTCAAGCCATGACAAGCATTATCCAATATACACTAAGAAAATGATTTCTTAGTGTAGGTGGATACGTGCACAAGCATTTGGTCTATCTCACATACATACCATGCATACCATGATATTTTGGCGTAATTTTTGAGTGTTAATTTCGTGTTTTCATCTTTTATGAGCGTGTTTTCATCTTTTGTGATTCCATTTCCCACTCCATACAAAGAAAAAGTTGTCATCCATTCAACCTAGAGTTTTTGTACCCTAAACGTTGTTGCCATAACACATCTCTGCGACTTCATCTAAAATTTTAATTTCAAATCTTGTTAGTTGATGGGCGCTCTTTTTATTTTGAAATCAGAACATGAAATATGGTATTGGTATTCGAATTCAAGAATGGTCGACTCATCTGTGACAACAACAAGCTCAACAATAGGTTCATATGCGATAGGTTTTCCTTGATATGACTAATAGAGAAGTTCGGTTGTGATCTAGGCCTATATGATTATCATTTTTTTAAAGTGTATTCTGACTATGTGTAGGCAAGAAAAAATTATAGCACTTATCTGGACATACTTTGATCCACAATTAGACAACACTCAAGATATCACATAGATCCCATATGAGACCTCCTCTTATAAATATTTGTGGTTAGCATGAAGAGGAACAAGAAGTATAATTTTATAGTTGCAGCAAGAACAACAATAGAGGCAATGACATTATCTCCCAGTCTGACAATGGAAACATGTGTCATTTCAATTCCCTTCGTACCCTCCCAGTGAATATTTCATGACCACTACAATATGAAGAGATGTAGATGAACCAAAAAAATAAGTCTATGAAATGAAAACTCTTATTTTATGATATAGGTTGAAGAACTGATATTATGTTTCTTGATGGCAATGTCCCGGAAAAAAACCTACACTAAATTTTTTGATTTACATTTACAAACCATTTACTCTTGTTTATGTTCTCAAATTAGTCGAATGTCATGATATGGACATTTGTGGATTGTTGTACTTAAACAAAACCATCACTAGAGATGCATAATCGTCACTGGATATGCATGTTCTGGAGTTATTCATACTTATGTTTTCAGAGTAATCCAATCCCTTGATACCTACACTTAAAACAATATTATTATTTAGATATATAAATCTCGGGATTAGTTCAATTCACTATGCGGACACTAAACTATGGCCACCCTTTTTTGTTTGGGTGCTATCTTTGACAAATTTACGATGATTGTAGTTTAATTTTGTCTATCGACGTGAGACATGTTAAACGAATACAACTGTTTATGCATCACTGCCCATGTTAACCCATTAATTAATGTAACTTGTAATTATTGGTTGTTTCAGTCTGTTGTACTTCAAAATTAATACCATGTTATTTTCACGGGGCATGTGATTATGGTATTGATTTTTCTCTAAACAAAAAAATACATATGTTGCATATATGAAGTGAGAAAGTCTAATGAAATGTTTGGTTATGCAAATCTCTTATCAGTATCTTTCTTCCCATTAAAATACACAATGTCTAATGAAATATTTAGTTATGAAAAACTCTTATCAAGTAACCTTCTTCCCATTAAAATACAAAACAACTCCATTAAAATACAAAACAAACAACTCCATTAAAATACAAAAGAAGAAATGTGATAAGAGAAAACCTAAAATTTAGAGCTAATTAAAAAAAACAAATAATAGATGGCACACAAGTCAATCAAACATTAAAATTAAGAATTATAATCAACTTATTAAAATAAAAGAATTAAAAATGTTATAATTCCTTCTTAAACGTTACCAAAATCCAAGAAACATGGGTAATAATCATATTCATAGAGTGGTACAACATTTTTGGACTTGTTACAGTTATGAAGTATTTTCACTTTTAATGATGGGTTTCATTTTTAGTTAGTAAATATTTTTGAAATTATATTTTTTTAATTTTCTACATTCTATCCCTTTTATATTCTTTTATTTTTCTACATTCTATTCCTCTTCATCATGTAATACTCTCTCGAATTATTGTTATGCTTTGGGTTTTATTTTATATTGTTGTTTTTTTAATAATTTTTTGCTTGAGAACATGAATTATGTGAATGTTCTCTTTTTCATGGAATGTTTTATTTTCATAATTCAATTGTTATATTTATTTAAAGCAATTTTTTTAGTATAAGATTATTCAGTAATACTCTACATTCTCTAAAATTTGTTTTTCGAATGATTTTCATTTTTTGATTTTCTATTTATATTTTTTTTATATTTAGAATAAGTTTGTATTTGAGGACACTAATTGTGCAAATATCCTATTTTTTATTTTTATTTTTTTTTTGACAAATTTGGCATTGGAATGTTTTATTTGCATATGACTTTTATTTAAAAAATATTTTGTGTAAGTTTAATGTTTTCTAAAATACTTATCAAGTGTACTATGCTAGGCATCCAACTTCACATGAAAAGTAACACCTTGTGAAAGTATAAATGTAGCACTAACTTATTATGGACATTTAATTAAGTTATTACGTCGATAGACGTACATCTATTGGAAATGAGAATATTTAATGAGCTTTTAATTATAGATCAACATTTGATGGACACAATTTCACATCATTGGAATATTCTTAGTCATCACACAAAATCAAAGGCCGCTATTTAAAGAATTAACTTCCCCGCATGACAAGAGATGTATGTTCATCATTAAAATGAATGATTAACATGATTAGCAAAATAATAATATATTACTTTAGATTTAGATTTCTTTTTACCAAATTTAAATTTATTACTGAGGTACGTGGAAATTTGTGAATTAGTAGTGTACTTCATCTTATTTACCACCTGTAGGCTTGGTGGCATGTTATTTATCACCTGTAAGATTGGTGGGATGTGTGGATATAAACGCTTGGCACTTCACCTTAAACCATGTTAAGCCAACATTTATTGGGTACATGGAGCATGTGCGTGAAGTGCCTCTTGATACCTCTGACCTGTTGATTCCCTCTGGACGTTTATTGCATGACTTACGATTCATAATACAATGGACAATAATACAACAACCAATAAATAAAATAAAAATATATTTGTCTTTTTAGCCATGTGTTTCATTGATGGCCTTCAACGGGTTTTTTTGCTGCTATGCATGAATTTTTCTCTATGTATCCAATATTATTACCACTTCCAAGAAATTTCCTTTTCAATTCATGGGAGGTTTGGGAGTTTCTTCCATGTCTACAACCTCAAGTTTATGTAAATAAGAAAACATTTTCCATTTCTGTAGTTGTAGATCCAGATTGCAGTTCAAGCAATGTGGTATAGAGGCGAATATTGAAGAAGGAGCATAGAGGAGAGGAGGAAGAAATATTACTGGCACAACATTAGTATCAACATCACCAAAGAGGTTAGCAATAAATATTCTCTTCATTTTAAACTCATCTATCCATTAAATAAATGTATTTTAAATTATATGTGTGCCCATGTCTATGTGCATGTTGAATTGCGGCCTTATATGTCTGTTGATTTAAATTACATGTGCACCATTACATTCATATCATATTGGACCTCGAGGATTTAAAAATTTCTCTTTCTTAAAATTAATGTCTCCTCGACAAAATTGTGCATGAACATATGTTCTTCTTTTGAGCATTCCCCAGTTTCTTTTGTCTGAAGAAGGAGGGAACACAATAACATCCATTGTAATAAACCCATCAGGATCATCACCAAAATATTCCCCGCATTGATACGTTTCAAATCATTGACAATTTTTGGAGAATTATCCTTGTCTTGAGGGCAATGAGCCAGTACAATTTCCTTCAGAGAGCCAATGGTTGGTGAACACCGATAGGTTAATGGTTAAATATGATAAATTAATCTGAATATGTAATATTTCAACAATCATTTCTCTCTTTTAAACACTTTTAAACATTTTATTCCTACGACAATCATTGCTCCCTTCTTTAGGGGTTTTATAATGGAGCAGCCAGTTGAAGTGGAAAAGAAGGTTCCCTCAACAAGTGTGCCACGCACTACCACACCTCAGGTTCCCAAGGAAAAAATCCCTCGACAAGAGTCGTCTCCACCTGTAACAGAGGTGTCATTAGAGGAATTCCAAATGCACACCAAGAAGCCAAAGACAATTTCAACGCCTGGCGCGACAGTAGAACAAGAAGTCCCAAATACCACAGTAACTACCACAAGGGTCAAGCTAGTCATTCTACCTTTCGGTTCGAGCCAACATAAGGCAATCACAACAGCAATACCGAAGAAATCCATGGATTCTCCCTTGGATACTCAGCCAAGTAAAACTGGTCCCAAGTTGGGCATTTTCGAAAAGTATGAATTGATCAAGAAGAAGAACCAGACACTCACTAGCAGTACTTATGCCCAGTTTCGAAAGAAGTCGTCCACAGTTCAGCATAGACTTCTTTCAGCATTTGACACAGAAAAGGGTAGGATGCACATGGCTTACCTCCAAGCACAGGTGTCGGATCCCAAGGTGATCTCAGATTACAAAAGGGCCAACTTTGAATTGCAGGGGAAGGACGTGCACCCAGCAGATCAGATGGATCTGCACAAACAAACAGGGGAGATGGTTTTTCACACATTGGCCCACGCTTCAGCTTCTGCAGCAAAATTTCAGATATCTTTGAACAATGCTCAGACACAACTCAAGCTGGAGAAAATATCATCTTTCACGAAAGACAACAGAATCAAGACGTTGGAGGAGCTGGTCCTCAAGATCGGTTATGACCCTGCGAACTTCAAGGCTACAGAAGAGATGATTAAAAAGAAAAATGCTGACATCGCATCCTTAATAAAACAGCTGAAGCTCCCGCCCACAGAGGACTCACAGGCAAAGGAGATAGCAGAAAAGGAAGGTGAAAAGGATGAGATGCTAAAGTTACTCATGGAGCAGAATGCTCAGCTCAAAGAGATGGAAGCTAAGATGGAGAGACTACTAAAGGAGAAAGAGAATATGAAGCCAATGGAAGGCATTCCATTGAGTGCAATCCCAATTGTAGGATTGAGCACAACAACAGTGACAGCGATACCATCTGCAACACCAGTTTCACTACCAGAAGGAACAACAGACCTTGCCAAGTCCATGGAGAAGATGAACCTGCAAGAGACAGAAATCAACAGGCTTAAGAAAGAAGTGGAGAACCTCCAAGAGCTCAAGACTTCTTTCCAGACAAGCCTATCAAAATAAAAGTAGGTAAATGAGCATATCAGGAAGGAGTTACAGCAGCTCAAAAAATAGACAATGGCAATGAAGACTTTGGCTGAGGTCAAAGAGATTGTATGGACAGATATTACCAAGTCCATAAATGAAATCTAGCCAATGATTCAAATCAGGTTTGAAAAAAATGAGTTGCTCCAGAAGAGCAAATAGGCTGTTGAGAAAATCAAAAGTGGAGCTGGGAGACATGCCAACACAAGCGAATGAGATGATCAGGTTCCTGAATTCAAAGAATAGTGAGGAACTAGAATAACTAAAGATCAAGGATAGAACAGAAACTATACTTGAAGTAAAAAGGGTTTTAACCAAAATAAGTCTAATGCTCCAGCTTGAGGAAAAAGTTCAAGTCATGGATCAAGCAGTACAAAAGTTTTTCAATAAGATAGATGTTCTCCAAAAGAAAGGCCTACCTGGTCTGAAGGTGATTAATGAAAAACTAATGACACTCCCTGATTACAAGAAGAGGTTGAATGAAGTGTCTAAGGACAGTTGCAAGTTTGCAGGGATACAAGGGAGCATCACAGGCAAAGCATTCTTGGATGCCCTGCAGTTGGATATTAGTATCCAACACGAAATTAAACACATATTCATCATCAAGCCTACATTTACTAAGTATACAGACATGGATGAAGTGTATCGAAGATTACTTAAAGTCACAGTGCCAAGTCATCTCATATGGGAAGAACTTTGTGATCTATTAGATTAGCAGATGAGTTGTCACCATCCAGTCACCCGTCCAGTCAGAAGAGGTTGCGAAGGCACCTTGCCAATGGCCTACCCTAGAAATTCCACATACAGTTGTATCGAATCATCAAGCAATTTTGATTAGTTAAATTAGTTAGACTAAAAATAGAATGAGCACGTCCTGATTAGTTATGACAAGAATGTTTGTATTTTGAATTATAAATACTTCATCTTTTGAAGTATTGAGGGTTGTTGATTCGCACACCCTATTTCTATCAAACTGTACTATTTTTGAAGAGATCTGCCATTAATAAAGAAGAGGCACTTCTATAGGATTCTTGCGTATGTTCACTGGTGATGTTCATTTTCTAAGTTGAATGTTTTTCTTTCTCTGTAATCATTTTGTTCTCTGGAACTAATCTTTATGAATAGCGTAATGTTGCAGGATTTATCTTTGATACCTTGTTTCCGATTCTAAATATTTGAATGTTTATCTTCTAATATCTTCAATTAAGAAATTCTTAACTGCTTGTTAGTTGAAGTTATTTTTCTTATCTTTTCTTCTGTCCATCATTATAATTGCTAAAGATCCAGTGAGTGTATTATCTCACCCTGTGAAGGTCTTCTTTGGCATTTCTGGTTGTATCTAATATCTGAATAAACACAAACCCCATAGCCCAATGGATGTGTAGACCGTCTCAACCAATTTCAAAAACTCTTTGACAACAAAACCAACAGTTTCTTTACCTAGCCTAATACCTGAAATTAAAAACAAAGCTAAATCATATAGAGAGATCCGTCTCTGAAGCTGGAAGGGCTAGATCCCAGTTTTAAAAGCGGTTGGTTAATGTTACCTTTGTATATTTCTTCTCTTTCAACCTCTAGGAAATTTACCAAGTGCTAACAGAATTGGTGACTCCACTGGGGAGAAATTAAACTGACAATATCATGTTTTCTTTCCCCTAAAAGATTTGATTCTGAGAAGAAATTAATGTTAGAGGTTGATTAAACTTTGTACATATCTTTTTGATACTCAAAAAATTAAAAAACAAATATATATAAAAACCAGAAAGAGTTATGGCTCCCAAGAAAGTTCACACTCGATCTCATCCAAACCCAGAACCCTCTACAACGATAGATAACCCCAAACAATTACTCAGACGAAAGACCTTAGCTACCAGTTCAGTGAGTTATACTCCCCTTCATAAGTCTCCTTCCTTTTCCGGAGAACCAGATAGCTTTCAAAACCTTGATCTTGATCCCTTTCCGCAACAAAACCTGGTTAGAACACGGTCTGAAACTTTTGTGTCTAGGCTCGTCTTTGACCCAACTATGTTGCAACCCCAAACCCTCGAAGTCTTGTCTCCTATGACTAAACTACAAATCACTATCTCAGCACCGCTCAGTCGCTACCTCTCCAACCACCCAGGTCGTCATACCACCTCCTCCGCCCATCATGGCAGCTCGATATGCCCCTTTGGTGTTGGCCACACCGCTACATGCCATGCCCCAAGACTACCAGACAAGACTTCCACAGTTCGATGCAACCGAAACTTTAAATGCACAAAAACATGTGGATAAAATGAACGACTACTTTGATTTGCAAGAAGTTGACGAAGTCGACATTCAAATGAGACTTTTCGCCCAGAGTCTGACAGGAGACGTCAAGAAATGGTTCAAAGCTTTACCTGCCGCATCAATCCCTGACCTTGTCGCATTCCAAAGAATTTTTCTTGATAGATGGGAGGTAAATAAAAACCCTCTCCAAATACTTTCAGAATACGAGAGTATAAAAAGAAATCAAGGTGAGACAGTAGAAGATTATTGCACCCGTTTTAACAACTTGTACAATGCAATCCCAACTGAAATCAAACCTCTGCAAGGTTTGGCATTGATTAAATTCCCTGATGGATTTGATGTTGACATGTCTTACCAATTAAGAGAAAGAAATGTTTCCACCCTGGAAGACATGTAGAAAAGTGCTATTAGTGTGGAGGCTAATTTATTGGCGAAAAGGGCACGTCAAAGGTTAGAAAGGAGAGTTACGATCAAAGAAGAACCTTCCACATCGACCACATATTCCATATTAGATTCTTTGACCAGAGCAGTGGAACTAATGATGGAAAGAATCACTTTGTCAGACAGAAATCCTCCCAGAGACAGTGCACCTGCTCCTCAGGTTCAAAACCCCAATTTCATGAGAAACCCTCCTCAAATCAGACAGAGAAACCCTAGAGAGAAAAGAGAGCAGAGGGGCCCAGATCAGCAGATCAGACCTCCCCTGCAAGAAAAATATGCTAATGAAGGGGGGGAAGTAATTGAGGAATTGGAGGACACTCATATCAACCTCATGGGCATTCACGACAATGAGGCCATTTTCCTTACTCAAGAAGAGCAGGAACTCTTTCTACTAAATCAAACAAAGGTAAGTGAGGAAGCCGAAGACGCAGAACAACAGGCCTTTGAAAATGCTAATTTGGAGGTGCACCATCAATACAATCTGCGGAATAAGAAGACAGAAGGAAACTCCTCGAAAAAGACGACCGAAACACAAAAGGTAAATGAGACCGAGAAAACTTCTGAGAATACTACTACTGAAAAGTCTTCTGAGAAGAGTAAAGCCGACATCCCTGTGAAGAAAAACATCACCATTCTAAAAAGACCAGCACATCCTGAAGTTTCACCTATTAATCCACCTAGTACTTCTGAGCGGAAGAATATGGTGGACCAACCATAATTGATGATTTAGGCCCGAGCTCCTACACCTTTTGGCCTGGACGGAGAATTGGCCAAAATAAAAATTCCTATCCCACTTACAGAGTTGATGAACATAGGCGGTTATCATTCACAGGTACTAAAAGCATTGGCCATTGAACCTGACATAGGCACCAAGGCCTTGACTATTGGATTAGTGACTCATTCAGACACTGTGAACCTTACTGACGATCATCCCGAACTCCTTTTCGGACCGGAAGTAGATGGTCGAGATGATACCAATGATGTAGCTCCCTTTTACATCAGTTTGAATATACACGACTTGATATTGCATAACACCATGCTGGATTCAGGTGCCTCACATAATTTGATGCCTAAAGTGGTAATGGAAAAATTGGGATTGGAGGTCACTAGACCATACAAGGATTTACACTCATTCGAATCCAGCAAAGTCAAATGTATTGGTCTGATTAAGGACCTGTACATCACCCTGGTTCAGATCCCTTCAAAAAGCATGGTAATGGACGTGGTGGTTGCAGACATCCTGCCTAAGTATGGAATGTTGCTATCCCGGTCTTGGGGAGCTAATTTGAAAGGAACCCTGCAGCTGGATATGTCTTACGCCACTATCCTGGTGTTTGGGAAACAAAGGAGGTTATATAGAGAAACACTTATGAAGTATATGGTTAGTAGCCAAGAGAAACCTCACAATTACCCCCTTTACTTTGCTCATTCAGATTTATATTCATTCATCTTGTACAATGATGGTGATACTGAAGAGCCAGATATTCAGCTGATGGAAGATGTATCTGGCCAAGATGAAGGCCCAGAAAATGGTGAGGTAGATAAGATGAAGAACGTGATAACCGAAGAGTTCCCCGCCGATTTCTGGAGTATGGATTTTGACAGAGCTGTGAGTAAAGAAGGAGCAGGAGTTGGAGTTTGGCTGCATAATCATCGAAACAGGTATTCAGAGAATCATTCCTACAAATTAAATTTCCAGTGCACTAACAACATTGCCGAGTATGAAGCTTTAATGCTCGGTCTGAAGCTGTTGAAAAAATTTGGTGCTAAGAAAATAATGGTAAAGGGTGACTCTGAATTAATAATCAAACAAATTAAAGGTGAGTACACGGCTAAACACCCATGCCTTAGAGCCTACAGGAATGTTTTTCTTGATGCTCTGAAGTGTTTTAATGAGGTTGACTTGCAGGTAATGCCGAGAGCACAGAATATTCTGGCCGACGGATTGGCTACGTCAGTAGCTTCCTGCAAGATTCCTTTCCACCAAACTCACCCATACACTGTTGAGGTGAAATGCAGACCGACGGTTCCCGATAATATCAGGTACTGGCAAGTGTTTGGAAATGACGATCAAATAGAGGACTTTCTGCAATGCAAGAACGATTTTGAATGTACAAACATAGATTTAGAAAATGAAAACGAGAATGTAAATAATTCTAAGTTTTAAATAGATAGTGTGAATATTGTAGATACAGTAGATACAGTAGATTCAGGAGAGTTAGGGGATGACGAAATAGATGCCTATGTTTTACAATTGAAAACAATGTTTTACCTAGAGGGCTTGTTCCTTTAGAAGATCTGTTTGACAGTAACGATGTAGCTAAGAAACCAAAAATAGAATCCCATGGACAAGAGGTAGAGGATTGCAATATAGGGACTGAAGAGAAACCTAGGATGGTCAAACTGTCCAAATCATTACCCCTAGAACAAAACTTAAATACATTGAGCTAGTCAAAGAATATTCAGACGTTTTTTCCTGGGGCTATGAAGATTTGAAAGCCTATGATACCAGCATCATACAACACAGGATTCCCATAAAGGAAGACCAGAAACCATTTAGGCATAAACTTAGGAGGATAAATCCCAAGTTGCTCCCCCTGATAGAAAAAGAGATCAAGAAAATGTATGATGCCAAGATCATAGTCCCACTACGTTTCTCTAAGTGGGTTTCTAATTTATTCCCTACACGTAAGAAAACCAGGGAAATCAGACTCTGCATAGATTTCCAAAATCTGAACAAAGCATCCCTGAAGGATAATTACCCCTTGCCTAAAATGGATCACCTCCTGCAAAGGGTGGTCGGGTCCAGTCGAATTTCTCTGTTAGATGGTTTCTCTGGATACAACCAGGTCCTAGTTCACCCAGACGACCAAGAAAAAACTGATTTCACCACACCATGGGGCACTTTCATGTATGTGAAGATGCCTTTTGGTTTGATGAATGCAAGAGCCACCTTCCAGAGGGCAATGGATATCACCTTTGTAGAAGAATCAGGTAAGTTTATTGTCGTTTATCTAGATGATGTGACTGTGTTTTCCTAATCTGATGATGAACACCTGCGACACCTTAGACGAGTTTTCGAAAAGTGTAGAAGGTTCAGGATTTCTTTAAATCCAAAGAAGTGTCTTTTTGGGTTAGAAGAAGGAAAACTGCTGGGACACATCATCTCTAAAGAGGGATACAGAATTGACCCCAGCAGAATCGAGGCCATACTAAAGTTAGAACACCCAAGAAACCTCAAAGAACTACAGTCTTTTATAGGGAAAATTAACTTTCTTCGAAGATTCATTCCTAATCTAGCCGAGCTCCTCCGAAACATTACAAACATGCTAAAAAAGGACGTAAAATAAAATGGGACTCTGAGTCCAGACAATCCTTCGAACAAGTAAAACGAGCACTCACAGAAGCCCCAGTCCTAATCAGTCCCGACTTCACTAAAGATTTATATCTTTTTTCTTTCACCTCTGAACATACTATAGCAGCAGTATTACTGCAGAAGAACAGTGAAGGGTATGAACAACCCATAGCTTTCTTCAGCAAAGCTTTAAGAGATGCTACATTGAACTACAATATCATGGAGAAGCAATATTTTTCTTTGGTAAAGGCTATAAAGGACTTCAGGGTCTATATTCTCCATTCCCACACCATAGCTTATGTTCCAAACACGGTAGTAAAAGATATCTTGACAGAAGACAACCCTAGTGGGAAAAGGGGAAAATGGATTGCAGTCATTCTAGAATATGACATAGAGATTAAGCCCACAAAACTAATCAAAGGCCAAGGCCTTGCTAAATTGATGGCTGAATCTAACTTCCAGGCTCTTGACATTAATTTTCTAGACGTGGTAGATGAACAGGGAGAGATGGCGACTCCAAACGTAAGAGAGGTATTTCTCAACTCTCCATGGTATGCAGACCTTATATTCGTTCTACAAAATTTACAAGCTCCCCCTGGTTTAACTAAGACTAAAGCTAGATTTTTAAAGTTGAAATCTTTGAAATTCTGTATTCTAGAAGGAAATTTGTATTGGAAAGACCCTGCAGGTATTCTTTTAAATTGTTTACTAAAAGATGAAGCCTATAAACTGTTGTAGAAGTTTCATGCAGGAGAATGTAGTGGCCATTTGAACTGGAAGGTTACAGCCAACAAAATACTCGGAGATGGATTTTACTGGACCACCCTTTTTGCAGATGTACATCAAAAAGTAACAGCATGTCACCAGTGTCAATTGTTTGAAGGTAAAAGGAAACTCCTTCCTCTACCTCTTAAACAAATTTCAGTTGAGGCTCCTTTCCAGCAATGGGGACTCGACTTCATTGGAGAAATACACCCTCCGTCTTCAGGCCAACATAGGTGGATTCTTACTGCCACTGATTATTTTACCAAATGGATCGAGGTTGTACCAAGAAGGCAAGCCACTGACTCTGATATTATCAAATTTCTTGAAAATAATATTTTGTCTCGTTTTTGTTGTCCTAGAAAGATCATTACTGACAATGCAGCTGTCTTTCGGTCGAAGAAACTCATATATTTCTACAACCATTACCACATTGGATTGGGGCATTCCACGACCTACTACCCTCAGGGGAATGGTTTGGCAAAGTCCTCAAACAAAACTTTGGTAAATATCATCAAGAAAACATTGCAGGAAAACAAAAAGTCATGGCATGATAAGTTGGTATTTCCTTTATGGGCAGATAGACTGACCACCAAAAGGTCCATTGGTATGTCACCATACCAGCTGGTCTATGGTACTGAGGCTATTTTCCCAACTTCTTTGGGAGTCCCTGTTATGAAGTTACTTCAAGAGATTCAAGCTGAGTCAAATGACTCTCAGAGAAGAATCAACCAGATGATCCATTTGCAACAGACTAGAGAAGATGTTTTCAACAAAACACAGGTCATCTAAGAGAACATCAAGAAGATCTTTGACAAACGAACCAAGGAGGATGACTTTGAGCTGGGAGACCTGGTGTTGAGATGGGATGCCAGGAGCGAGGACAAGGGAAAGCATGGGAAATTTGACAATCTGTGGACAGGACCATACATGATCCAAGCTTTAAGAGGAAATAATGCTTTTTTGCTAAACAATGCCGATGGGTCAGATCTTCCAGGAGCACCTGTGAATGGCAGAATGCTGAAACATTATGTCCCACCTTAGTAAAAGATTTGAAGAACTCACTCTCCATTGTACATACCAGTTTTAATTTTCAGTCTTTACTTGCATTTTCTGAGTGAAGAACATTAGTCAGTTGGTTGAAGCCCGAAAAGAAGTCCCTAAGTTGTTGATCATTGTTTTTCAAAATTTTCCTGAGAATAAGACCAACGAAGGCTACTAGGCAGATATGTTCAGAATGACAGGAAACTGGATTCTTGGCACTTAACAGGGCAAGTACCATCCCCAGGTGGAGCCGCTGTTATCACCCCATAAATTATGGGAATCAA
>ML798290.1:84660-117001 GCA_009831015.1 Picea engelmannii | reverse complement strand
ACTTGGCCATACCTTTCAAGCATGGCCAAGTTCTTTTTAAATTTAATGTTGCTAGGTTAGTGAATAAATCTGACCATATTGTCTAATCTTGATCAGATAGCCCTTAGGTCAGATTAGTGAATAAATCTGACTAGACTGTCTAATCCTGGTCAGATAGCCCTTAGGTAGAGTAATTTCTTAACCCAACAGTTTAATCTGGGTTAATTTTCCTAGGAAGATAGGTTAGCATGTAGGTCAGTTGCTTTATTGTTCAAGTCCATTAAAACCAGCTTGAAATCAAGATTATACCATGTTCCAAATGCTTAAAAAATAAGTCGTTCAAAGTCCCATGGTGGTGTTCCTTTGTAAATTTGAAGAAAAAACCCATAAAATGGCTTTATCCTAAGTTTTCCCCAAGTGCATACGTCATTCGCTCCTGATCTATGTTTCTTACACTGATCAATGGTCTCGATCACAACGCTAAAATCTATGGCTCAAAGTGCATTGCAGAACCCCCCGACCATTCTTCCTTTAACCGAGGGGTGGGGGTATGGAATTAGTAATAACATGGGTGCACATCTAGACGACCCAGAATAGAGCGCTTAAATCAACGGTCTAAAATGGATTCTGGTCCCCCTCGTCCATTCTGCTTTTAACTGAGGGGGGGGGGGTCTGGAATGAGTATTAAGGAGCATGCTAAGATCTGCGGCCAGGAAACAAGCGCGTAGATCAATGGATCACAATGGATTTCAGACCCCCCTGGTGTCTTGCCTTTAACCGAGGGTGGGGTCCGGAATGGATATTTCCCTTTGGCGGGCCCCTGGTCATACGTGGCGTCATCCTTTTGGTCCTCAAGTCCCATCCCACACATGCTATCTGACAGCCCATCACTCATGGACGTCATCCTCCACTGATTCCACTTGTTCCACTTGTTCCCGGGGTCGAGTCCCATCCCACACATGCTATCTGACAGCCCGTCACTCATGGACGTTATCCTCCACTGAGTCCACTTGTACCACTTATTCCCAGGGTCGTGTCCCATCCCATAACTGTTGTCATTCCCTGCTGTCAGTCCTTTACCCTTTCCACTCATGACCAGCCCCTTATGGTGACTTTCACTTCCCATCACCTAAAATCCCTAGCAGCCATGTCAACCATCCGTATGTTTTGGCCACCGTCACCTGCCATATCACCCCAAGTGGCCTGTTGTCCATTAATAACTGGATAACATACCCGTTGTCATGCTGACCATTTTCCCGCGTCCAACCAACCATAGTTTTAAATAAAACTATTGTTTTCCCTCTTCATTCACCATTCATCCATCACACCAAAAAATTTTACTCTTACGCCTCCATTTCTTTTCCACCACCTTCATCCACAGTGAGTCTAGCCCACTAACATCGTGTTTATTGCAGGTATTGTTGCTGAAATGGTGTCAAAGCCAAGACAAGCGGAAGGAGAAGAGAATCCTTTTCTTCCTCCTCCTGTTGACCTGGACAAAATCCCATTGGTGGATAAAGATCGATTGATCGCAGATACCATTTGGGACTTTGACTTTTTGGATCCTCATTAATGGCTCCGGGAGGTGTTCCTGGACCAGAGTGACGAAATTGGACTCTGGGAGTCCAATTTTCCCCTGTATCTCTTTCCCCAGATTCATCATTTCCCCGAATTCGCCCTCAAATGCCAAGCCGATTACATCCCCAACCAGAAGGCCATCGTCTCTTCATCTGGAGACATCCTCTTCTTCATCACTCTCGAAGACATTGACCAGATGATGCAAATTCTCCGTGTTGAATCTGCATCCCCTTTCAATTTAGAAATCCTCACTGAGTTATATCAGAAAATGACCTTTCCTCAGAGAGCTCAGATATTCGAGCTTTTCCTCCCCACTTCCACTCAACTCCCTTCCACCAATCCCCCTTACCCTTATTCCATTTTCTCCACCAAAGGAAATCAAATCATTTCTTCCCTTTGTGCCCTGCTTGGTTACTATTCTGACCAATGGGTAGATGAGCCCATCCTGGGTTTTCTGTCCATTTTCTCAAATGATGAAAATCCCACAATGCAGTTCGACGACAACACCTTCTTGGCCAATAATTTTCACGAACAATTCGTGAATTTTTCCACAGAGGGAATGTTCGGATATTCTTCCATACTGGCATACATGTTCATTTACTTTCGAGCCGACAAATTCAGTTTCTTCATGTAGAAGATGGACGCAGATGGAAGGCCCCAGCCAGTCACAGCATGAACTTCTCTTCTGAAGCGTAACTCTGCTAAATACGACTTCAAAGCTTTCATTGATCAGTTTTACCACCCTGTGGTAAGCATGTTGAGTGGCAGGCCTGAGCCACGAATAAACGATGAAGTCTAGAGAATTATGCATCTCTCAGACAACGCAAAGACATGAGACTGGTACTTATACCAGAACCACACCGAAATCAGAGTTTTCAGGTGTGAATTGGTGCTTTACAAACTACCTCAATATGTGCCGGTAAGGATTTTTGCATTAGAATATATTAGGCAGATAATGAATTCAGATGACATTCATTTTGTTTCCTTGAAGAAGAAGCAACAATTGAGAATCAAGGGGCAGATTGGTTCTTTCATCTGCAATAGTCGAGGTGCATGGGAAGAAGTAGATAGAATGTTGAAGCAGATGAAATTCTTTACAAGTTTCACATGGCACTATGATCCATGGGGGATCATTTTGTAAATGAGAGTGAAAAATAATAATATCCCGTATGTGCATGAGTCCAGGCCCCAGATAGAAAAGTTTGCAAATCAGACGGTATGGGTGCCTGACACCTTAGTTGAAATGGAGCAGCTAGTTGTAGTGGAAAAGCAGGTTCCCTCGACGAGTGTGCCACCCACTACCACACCTCAGGTTCCCAAGGAAAAAAGGACTCGACAGGAGTCGTCTCCACCTGTAACAGAGGTGTCATCAGAGGAATTCCGAATGCACACCAAGAAGCCAAAGTCAATTTCAACGCCTGCCACGACAGTAGAACAAGAAGTCCCAACTACCACAGTAACTACCACAAGGGTCAAGCGAGTCATTCTACCTTTCGGTTCGAGCCAACATAAGGCAATCACAATAGCAATACCGAAGAAATCCACAGATTCTCCCCTAGATACTCAGCCAACTAAAATTGGTCCCAAGTTGGAAATTTTCGAAAAGTATGAATTGATCAAGAAGAAGAACCAGACACTCACTAGCAGTACTTATGCCCAGTTTCAGAAGTAGTCATCCACAGCTCAACATAGGCTTCTTTTATCATTTGACACAAAAAAGGGTAGGATGCACATGGCTTACCTCCAAGTACAGGTGCCGGATCCCAAGGTGATCTCAGATTACAAAAGGGCCACCTTCGAATTCCAGGCGAAGGACATGCACCCAACAGATCAGATGGATTTGCACAAACAAATAGGGGAGATGGTTTTTCACACATTGGCCCATGCTTCAGCTTCTGCAACAAAATTTCAGATATCTTTGAACAATACTCAGACACAACTCAAGTTGGATAAAATATCATCTTTCACGAAAGACCACAGAATAAATACGTTGGAGGAGATGGTCCTCAAGATCAGTTATGACCCTGCGAACGTCAAGGTTGTAGAAGAGATGATTAAAAATAAAAATGCTGACATCGCATCCTTAAAAAAACAGCTGAAGCTCCCGCCCACAGAGGACTCACAGCAAAAGGATATAGTAGAAAAGGAAGGTGAAAAGGATGAGATGCTAAAGTTACTCATGGAGCAGAATGCTCAGCTCAAAGAGATGGAGGCTAAGATGGAGAGACTACTAAAGGAGAAAGAGAAGATGAAACCAATGGAAGTCATTCGATTGAGTGCAATCCCAATTGCAGGATTGAGCACAACAACAATGACAACGATAGCATCTGCAACACGAGTGTCACTACCAGAAGAAACAACAGACCTTGCCAAGTCCATGGAAAAGATGAACCTGCAAGAGATAGAAATCAGTAGGCTTAAGAAAGAAGTGGAGAACCTCCAAGATCTCAAGACTTCTTTCCAGACAAGCCTATCCAAAGAAAAGCAGGTAAATGAGCATATCAGGAAGGAGTTACAGCAGCTCCAAAAACAAACAATGGTAGGGAAGACTTTGGCTTAGGTCAAAGAGATTGTATGGACACACATTTCCAAGTCCATAAATGAAATCTGGCCAATGATTCAAATCATGTTTGAAAAAAATGAGTTGCTCCAAAGGAGCAAACATGCTGTTGAGAAAATCAGAGTGGAGCTGGGAGGCATGCCAACACAAGAAAATGAGGTCATCAGGTTTCTGATATCCAAGACCAGCGAGGAACTAGAAGAACTAAAGATCGAGGACAGATCAGAAACTATACTTCAAGTAAAAACGGTTTTAACCAAAAGAAGTCTAATGCTCCAGCTTGAGGAAAAAGTTCAAGTCATGGATCAAGGAGTACATAAATTTTTCAATAAGATAGATGTTCTCCAAAAGAAATGCCTACCTGGTCTGAAGGTCATTAATGACAAACTAATGACACTCCCTGATTACAAGAAGAGGTTGACTGAAGTGTCTAAGGAGAGTTCCAAGTTTGCAGGGATACAAGGGAGCATCACAGGCAAAACATTCATGGATGCCCTGCAGTTGGATATTAGTATCCAACACGAAATTAAACACATATTCATCATCAAGCCTACATTTGCTAAGTATACAGACATGGATGAAGTGTATCGGAGATTACTTAAAGTCATAGTGCCCAGTCATCTCAGATGGGAAGAACTTTGTGATCTATTAGATTAGAAGATGAGCTGTCACCATCCAGTCACCCGTCCAGTCAGAAGAGGTTACGAAGGCACCTTGCCAACGACCTACCCTAGAAATTCCGCATACAGTTGTATCGAGTCATCAAGCAGTTTTGATTAGTTAAATTAGTTAGACTAAAAATAGAATGAGCACGTCCTGATCAGTTATGACAGGAATTTTTGTATTTTGAATTATAAATACTTCATCTTTTGAAGTATTGAGGGTTGTTGATTCACACACCCTATTTCTATCAAACTGTACTATTTTTGAAGAGATCTTCCATTAGTAAAGAAGAGGTACTTTTACAGGATTCTTGCGTGTGTTCACTGGTGATGTTGATTTTATAAGTTGAATGTTTTTCTTTCTCTATAAACATTTTGTTCTCTGGAACTAATCTTTATGAATAGCGTAATGTTGCCGTATTTATCTTTGATACCCTGTTTCCGATTCTAAATTTTTGAATGTTTATCTTCTAATATCTTCAATTAAGAAATTCTTAATTGCTTGTTAGTTGAAGTTATTATTCTTATCTTTTCTTCTGTCCATCATTATAATTACTAAATATCCAGTGAGTGTATTATCTCGCCTTGTGAAGGTCTTCTTTGGCATTTTTGGTTGTATCTAATATCTGATTAAACACAGACCCCATAGCCCAATGGATGTGTAGACCGTCTCAACCAATTTCAAAAACTCTTTGAAACCAAAACCAACAGTTTCTTTACCTAGCCTAATACATGAAATTAAAAACAAAGCTAAATCACATAGAGAGATCCCTCTCTGAAGCTGGAAGGGCTAGATCCCAACTTTAAAAGCGGTTGGTTAATGTTACCTTTGTAGATTTCTTCTCTTTCAACCTCTAGGAAATTTACCAAGTGATAACAGATAGATTGTGGATGCTGATGGCATCAATGGACTTCCTTGGACTTTAGATTGAGTCAAGGAGTGGATTGTATTGGTTTGATCATTTCATTTACGCATATGTGACATATGTTCGATTACATTATGAGGTTGTATATGGATCGTTGACAATGTTTTGTTAATGAATGCATAATGATGAATGATTTCTAATATGACTCACATAAAGAGTAAATTGGCCATGCACATAGACCATATATTGAGGGAGAGGTGTGGAAGAGTCCCTGACACAACCTACTAGCAATCATGTCGTGGCTCCAACTATAGGCTAACAATTACCTAGTTCGAAAGATCCACGATGTCGTGAGAGAAGACTAAGAGAGTCTCTCATGAGGATTCTAAGGGGTGCACAATAAGGTGGGGTCCTTATTCCTTAGAATACCTTAGTCTCTCACAAGGTCACCCGAATGGAGTGCTGACTCCAGGGGTTGGACAACTACCAAAAGCAATCAAAGTTGAGTGGCACCCTTGGAGCACGTAGTGCATCTTGAAGGGCACATCATGGAAATAAAACTTGAGTCAATGGATCTAGGTGGCCTAGAAAACCCTTAGTGAATAGTTGAATATAGTAAAATCTTGAGCACTGCTAGATCATTTAATTAATTAGTTAAGGATTGGAATTATTAGTTTTAAATCCCAAATGAAAGTCTAAGCCTATTTAAAATTTAAGCCTAAGTCTAGGATTCAAGAGAATACTAAAACTAAATTTGACAAACTAATTAAAATAGGAAAAAGGTAAATCAATTCAAGAAATTAAGAAAGAAGAAATAAGTCTAAAGAATTAATACAATACAAATGGATGCAAAAAATACCAAATTGGAATTTAAGATAATAAAGGAATAAAGAATAAAAGATTTTGTACGAATAGAAAGGTATCTAGAGTTTAGTTAACATAAGTATACCTAAACAAGAATAATATTTTAACTCAACTTAGATTTAGTAAGGCACCAACCATTAATTGGAAATAAAGAGAATAAAGAGACAACTATGAGTGATTCAAGGAATGCTTTTAGGAAGGGTGAGGGAAATTAAATTTTAATTAATTTAAATTGTGGATTTACTTGTGAAATTAGGGGAATGGGTGACAACTCTATTGGGGGAATAATTCTAAATTATTTAATTGAAAAGGAAATTAATTGTGAATGTGGGGATGTGTTTGGGGGGAATTATATAAAACAAATGGTTGAGATGAGAAAAATATCAGACTGATTATGAGTAAAGTTATGATGCATAATTTTTTTCTAGTTTTACTTGTGAGAGTTGGGTTACCCAACTTGAGAGAGAGCGGTGGCTCTACTTAGCGAGACAAGCTCGGACCTAGATTATTTTTATGTTTTTGTGTGCGTGGCCACATTGTGGGAGAAGAGTACCCGTAGCATTTGCTGGGAGGTAGCGGTGAAGTCTCCATGGTTAGCAAGAAGGAGGACATTATAAGGATTCTCATCACTAAAGAACATCTTCGACTCTTCATCACCTTCGGTTATGGTACTTTTATTTGAGTTGAAATTTTAATTAGTTAGATTTCGTGTAGATCCCTTGGAAATATTGTGATAAACCACCATTCTCTTCCTGTCATTGATTTGGTAATTCCTTGATGGGTTTGAGTAATGAGCATTGGAATTTGTATTTTTTGGATGGTAATTCCATTTACATTCTCAACTAAGCTTGGAATTTTGTATTTATCGATAGTGTGCCATTTACCTTTTACAACTAAGCATCAAAATTTTATATTTTCTGGATTAAGTTTGTGCTAGCTATCCTAGATCGATTTGATGTGTCTTTGAGTGGATCAAGTAAAAAAACATTCTTGGCTCATCTGATCGTTTAGAAGTCTTATCATTGCCTTCAAAATCCGTTTGAATAACAATCAACTATAATTCTTCGATCTTGCAACTCGTTTGGAAGCCTGCTCATCGCCTTCCCATTTCATTTAAAAGACAATCAATGAATCATCCATGGGCTCCTTCCCAATGTTTTTAAAAATTTTCTTCACACCACAAAATGGATTATTGATTGTCATTGAAATTCCCTAGGATCCCTCCTAGACGTTTTTGAATTGTATTCATATCATGAATTGGTTTAATTGACTGTGAGTGAGTTTAATTATGCGATGAATACCCAACTATTTTCATAATTTCACTCAACGAATTTCTTGGATTTCACTTAGCTGATTCACTTACTTATCTGCATTTTTCTTATGCCTAGAATACCCAGTGATTTTCATAATTTCACTCAACAAATTGCTTGGATTTCACTTACTTGACTCACTTACTTCTCATGATTTTTATTATTCCTGGAATACCCAACAATTTTAATAATTTCACTCAACCAATAGCTTGGGTTTCCCTTAGCGAATTCACTTACTTCTCTATTTTTTTCTTATGCCTGGATTACCCAACGATTTTCATAAATTCAATCTGCGTTGACATGGAAGACCAGTCAGTGATTTCCTTTTTCTACACTTCCTTTGCGATTGAGTAGACTTACTCAGTGTTTTCCTTGGTTTTACCTAGCGATTTCCTTCACCCAACTCACATAGTGAGTACATAAACTTCCTTTGTGATGGCATGGGGATGTACTCTGCATGTGCATAATTCTGACTCTGAGATTCTTTATAAATTTCCATTATGTTGCTGACCCTTTTGTCGATGTATATGCATGGAACATAGCCTTGAGTTCTCATAACTATTTTAAAAAGGGTTGATCCTTCCTTTAAATTTTAAATTGAATTTTAAGTTAGGAGTGAGTTCTTATATGTATGGCCTTGACAGATTATTCTTCTTAAATTTAAAAATAGGATTATACGATAGTAATTGGATACTTATTTATGTTTTTAAATAAAATAGGCCTCCCTTAAATTGGATTGGAAGTTAGTACATATGTTACTATATTGTTTAAGAAGAGGTAGACATCCATTATTTCTTACCGAAAAATTTAGTCAAATAGCATGGAACCTCCATATAATGTTAACTAGATATATCACATTATTAATATGGAAAGTTGAATAACCTTCTTTGTGCTATGGGATAATGTTGATGTATAGATGATAAAGTGATTAGATCTCTTTGTGCCTTGGAATAATGTTAATTAATAAATGATTGAGTGATTAGATTTCTTGCACCATGGAAAAATGTTGACATACAGATGATTAAGTGAGTAGATATCTTTGCACCTTGGAATAATGTTAATCAATACATGATGAAGTGATTTTCCTTCTTGCGATATGGGATAATGTTGATGTATAGATGATTAAGTGATTGGATATCTTTGGGCCTTGGAATAATGTTAACAAATAAATGATTAAGTGATTAGATTTCTTTGTGTCAGGTATTAAATATTGATGTATGGCCGGTTATAATTTTTCTTAATCTTGCATCTTGAATTTAATGCTAATGTATGCTTAGTTATGTAATTGGATTACTCATGCAGCATGAAAATAAAGTTAATGATTTATCATGCGCCATGATTAAGTGATGATTAAGATTGATTGATTGATCTAGTTGATTGTTGTCTTCATTGTATTAGCGAGATTTAGACACTTTATTGTGCCTCAGAATGGTCGCCAGCCTTGAGACCTTAAATGGTCAAAATCAATTCGATGAATCATGGGCCTGAGCATTGCTTATGTGTCCTGGAGGTCCTAACCATGCATGATAGGTTCGACAGGTAGTTATTTTAATATTCAGTGTTTGGTTGATCATTACTTATATTTTTCTTTAGTTGATTAAGACGTGTTGAACTACGTTGCTATTTATGTTTATGCGTTGGAGATTTGTCACTATTATTTATGTTAATGAGTTGGCCTTGTGTTGTTATTTATTTTGTTGGCATGTCACTTGTAATGCTTTTAATTGTGATTTCATGTTGATTATGATTTGCTATGATTTATGTGTTGACGTTAATTTCCTAATGCTTAAAAATAAATTAATACCTATTGTACTTCAATATTCATAGTCGTAACAAAGGGGTCGTTACATCTGGTATTAGAGTGGGTTCAAATCCATTAATTGGGATCATTATGTTAAATTTTTTTAATTAAAATAAAGTACCAAGGCAAGTGTTTCTCTTCCCTAGGCACCTAAGGGGGAGAAAGTGCCGAATGTGGGACCTAGTCATTTAATTTGCGAGATGCAAATTAAAATGTGACTTTATGATTAAAGTGAGGGTGAGTGAAGAGACACCAAATCTCAGCCACCCATCAAATCTAATATCAACCATTAGATTAGAAAACTCCTCACCTTTCCTCATGAGGTCGACTTGGGCAAGAGGGTGCACCCATTCTTGGGTAGTTGAAGCATTCTTGTTGAGAGCACAAGAGGAGTTCAAGCATTCTTGTTGAGTGAACAAGAGAAAGCAAGAGAGAAGTTGAGCTGAAGAAAAGAGACAATAGCATCAATTTCTGGGAGTATTGGCATGCATTCCAACGCTGCCGAATAACATTTAGTGGCATAGAAATTGAGTCTTAGTAGAGTTTTGGCATGAATTTTGAGACAATCCGTGCAACATTAATTATTAAGACAGCCGTACAATTGTACAGATTTCTGGTTCAGAAATCGAGGAGCAAAGCTACATGAATGTCTAGATAAGTTTTTGTAAATTTCTGGAGATGAATATGTTGTAAAATAATTTCTCATAAGCTCATAAATAATAGAAAGCCCTCTCTCACTGGTTTTCCCCTTGTGGGTTTTTCCAGGGTCGAAGTTAGACCGAATATCTTTGTGTCTATATTTTTTGAGTTTTGCATATTGCTGATATTTTATTTCTGCATTGAAAACGATGTTCAAAATCCTCATGTTTCAGTTCTAAAGTTTATTTTCTATTAAGTTTTTATATGCTGAACAGTGTTGTAACCTATGTTGAAACAGTGTTGAAACTGGAGTTTCAGCATTTAACTTTGGTTGAAAAATCAGCGAGACTGAAACTGGGTTGGGTTCTGAAAACTTAACATGGTATCAGAGCTGAGTTGAAGAGAAGCAGAAATTTCAGCAGACCGAAAGTAGGGACAATGGTCACTTCACAGGGTAGATTTTTGAATTTGTGATTTTCAGCAAAAAGAGGGCCATGGCTACTGGTTTGAGGGTTGAATACAGACTTGATGGGGCAACAAATTTTGGTGCTTGGAAGGAGAGGATGATCTTGCTTTTGCAAGAGAACAAGTTGTGGGACATTGTGGAGAATACCACTACTCATCCTATTGTGGTACCTACTGATGCTACTCTTATTGCAACCTATAATAAGAAGAGTATCAAGGCTAAGATATTTATTCTTGATTCCATCAAGGATCATTTGATTCCTCACTTGATGGGGAAGACTCATGCCTATGAGATGTGGGACTCTTTGACTAAATTGTACCAGAGTACAAATGAGAACCGAAAAATGGTTTTGAGGGAAAAACTAAAGAACATAAGAATGACCAAGGCTGAAAATGTGGTCACATACCTTACTAGATTGACACAGGTGAGGGATGAGCTTGGAGCTGTGGGGGAAGCCATAACTGACAGTGATCTTGTGAGAACAACATTGAATGGTGTTTCCAAACAATGGGTTGTTTTTGTGGAGGGCATTGTTGCTAGGGAGAAGCTTCCCGGTTGGGAACGTCTTTGGGATGACTTTGTTCAGGAGGAGACTCGGAGAGGTTATGTGCATGGCAGTTCATCTACAGGTCATGAGGAGGAGAATGTGTCTCTTGCTACCACTAGAAAGAAGAAGTTCAGAAAGGGTTCAAAGGGAGGACAGAAGCCCAAGGTTGAAGGGAAGAAAGGCATGAGCAAAGTCAAGTTCTTTGCTTGCCATAAGTTTGGGAACTATGCAGGACAATGTCCAAAGAAGAAGAATAAACAAATAGTAGCTTCAGTAGAGGTGGAAGATTTTTCCACCAAGTTTGACAAGGAATTTTCCTTCATTGCATGTCTATCCTCGAGGACCACTACTCCCGATACTTGGTATATTGAAAGTGGTGTCTCTCACCATATGACAACATTTCGTGAGCACTTGACAGATATTACTCAGTGTGGAGATGCAAAGGTAGTGCTTGGAGATGACTGGGAGGTCAAGGTGGCTGGTTGTGGGACCATATCATTTCGGAGGGAGTCTTTGCCTCCCATGACTTTGACAGAGGTTCTTTATGTTTCAGGCTTGAAGAAGAACTTAGTGTCAGTTTCTACTATTGAGGAGAAGGGCTATGAGGTCATGTTCCGTGATGGGCAGGTGCTTCTTTTCCCCATAGGGTCTAGCATCACTTCGACTAAAGTGATTGGTACTAGACATGAGAGGTTGTACAAGTTCTTGTTCCAACCAGTGCGAGCATTGATTCATTCTACCAGCAACAGTAATGACCTATGTGAGATATGGCACAGGAGGATGGCACATTTGCACCATGGGGCTTTGAGAGTTCTGAGGGATATGGTGAAGGAGTTCCAGGTTTCAGTTCAGAGCACCATGATTTGTGCAAGGGGTGTATCTTGGGAAAGTACACCAAGACTACTTTTCCGAGTAGTGACAGTAGAGAAGCAGGGATACTTGATCTTATATATTCAGATGTATGTGGCCCGATGTCTCCAGCATCGTTGACTAGATCCCTATACTATGTTGTATTCATTGATGACTTCTCTTGAAAGTCCTTGATTTTCTTCATGAAGACCAAAGGATAGGTCTTCAGTCAGTTCCAAGAGTTCAAAGCTCTTGTGGAGAACCAGACAAGGAATAAAATTAGAGTCATGAGATCAAACAATGGGGGTGAGTATACCTCCAAGGAGTTTATGGATTTCTGTGTAGGAGAGGGCATCAAGAGGGAGTTGAATGTTCCTTACAACCCGCGGCAGAATGGGGTTACTGAAAGGAAGAACAGGGCCATTGTTGGGGCTCCGAGAGCCATGCTACATGATCAGGGGCTGCCATTATTTATATGGGTTGAGGCATGCCAGACTGTAGTTTATCTACAAAACAAGAGTCCTCACAGGGCTGTGGGGAGCATGACTCCTGAGGAGGCTTTCTCTGGGAAGAAGCCTAAGGTGGGGAACTTTCATATTTTTGGGTGCATCACATATTCATATGTCCGTTCTGAGAAGAGGACAAAGCTGGAGCCCATGGCAGAGATAGGGATCTTTGTTGGGTACAGTGAGACTTCAAAGGATTTCCGTATTTACCTTCCTTCCTTGAGGAAGACTGTCTTGAGGAGGGATGTCAGATTTGAGGAGGAAGGAGCCTTTAATAAGTCTAGAGGGACATAGAGAGGTGAGAAATATTCATCTTAGATTCAGGTGAGCCTGCAACAGACTACAATGTCACAAATTTTGGGGCCACCAGCTTCGGTGACTACAGGTTCACAGGAGACAGGGCCACAAAGTTCAGATTCGCAGGCTACTGGTCCACAGGTTTTAGGATCAGGTACTTCAGGGTCTACTACAGGATCATTGTCTTCAACAGATGGGGTTGAGTAGGGAGAGTCCCCTCCACAGGACACTACTTCAGAGTGGAGGAAGCCTAAGTGGCTTCAGGACATTTTGAGGGATGCACAGGGTTCAGTGGGGAATCCCAAGTAGGCAGTGAGGGAGAGTAAACCTCCCGAGAGGTTTTGTAGCTACATTGCGATGGTGAGCAGTATTCGGGAGTCTGAGCCTTCCACTTTTGAGCAGGCCACTAGTAGACAGGTATGGAGAGATGCCATGATGGAAGAGTACAATTCCATCATGAAGAACGATGTCTGGGAAGTTGTTCCTATACCTGAGGGGAAGTCAGTGGTGACTTCCAAGTGGCTCTGCAAGCTAAAGCATGCTGCAGATGGTAGCATTGAGAAGTACAAAGCTCTCTTTGTGGCTTGGGGGTTTTCACAGGTTGAGGGAGTCGACTATGATGAGACATTTGCACTGGTTGCTCGATACACTTTGATTAGGGTAGTGATCTCCATTGCAGCAGAGATGGGTTGGAAGATCCACCAGATGGATGTGAAGACTTCATTTATGAATGTTCTTATTGAGGAGGAGGTATACATTGAGAAACCATTGGGCTTTGAGGTGCATGGGAGAGAGTCTCATGTGTGTAGACTGAAGAAGGCATTGTATGGGCTGAAACAAGCTCCTAGAGCTTGGTATTTGAGGATAGATGCCTATTTGCAGTAGTTGGGTTTTTGAGAAGAGTGAGGTGGATCCCAAGCTATACTTCATTATGGTTGGAGAGGATCCTCTCATTCTTCTGCAATATGTGGATGACCTTTTTATTACAGGGGCAGAGAGACTCATCAGCAACTACAAGGAAAGCCTTGCTTCAAAGTTCGAGATGACAGACATTGGACTGATGCATTACCTTTTGGGATTGGAGGTTTGGCAGGAACCTGGACACATCTTCCTGGGACAGGGGAAGTATGTGTGTGATATTCTGAGCAGATTTCAGATGGCGGATAGCAGGCCCATGACCACTCCCATGATTACCTACTAGAAGAAGCTTCATGCTTCTGAGTCACAGTTGGTGGATTCCACTTTGTATCATCAGTTGATCGGGTCATTGATGTATTTGGTCAATACCAGGCCAGATATTTGTTTTGCTGTCAACACTCTCAGTCAGTTCATGGTGGAGCCAAAAAGAGTGCACTAGGTGGAAACAAAACATGTGCTTAGGTATCTTTATGGTATGTTATATTATGGTCTGGATTATCATAGAGGAGATGGAGTTCGTTTGGTTGGCTATACAGACTCATATTGGGAAAAATGTGTCAGTGACAGGAAAAGCACTTCAGGGTGTTGCTTTGGATTGGGATCAACAATTGTGTCTTGGTTCAGTCAGAATCAGAAGTCAGTGGCTTTGATTTTGGCAGAGGCTAAGTATATGGCAGCTAGTCAGGCTAGTTGTGAGGCCCTTTAGCTTCGCAAGATGTTGGTTGGATTTTTCGGTGTGCAGTTGAGGCCTACCGTGATTTACTGTGATAATGAGAGTTGCATTAAACTTTTGGAGAATCCAATTTTTCATGACCGGTATAAGAATATCGAGATTCGATATCACTTCATCCATGATTATGTTCATAGAGGAGCTGTGGAGCTATAATACATATCTACTGAGGAGCAGGTTGCAGACATACTCACCAAGGCATTGAACATGGGCAAGTTTGTATTTTTCAGGGACAAGCTTGGAGTGGTGAGTAACACTTTCCTCGGTATGAGGGAGTGTTAAATTTTTTTACTTAAAATAAAGTACCAAGGCAAGTGTTTCTCTTCCCTAGGGGCATAAGGGGGAGAAAGTGTCGAATGTGGGTGCTAGTCATTTAATTTGTGAGATGCAAATTAAAATGTGACTTTATGATTAAAGTGAGGGTGAGTGAAGAGACACCAAATCTCAGCCACCCATCTAATCTAATCTCAACCATTAGATTATAAAACTCCTCACCTTCCCTCATGAGGTCGACTTGGGCAAGAGAGCGCACCCATTCTTGGGTAGTTGAAGCATTCTTGTTGAGAGAACAAGAGGAGTTCAAGCATTCTTGTTGAGAGAACAAGAGAGAGGAAGAGAGAGGTCGAGCTAAAGAAAAGAGACAGCAGGTGCAATTTCTGGGAGTATTGGCATGCATTCCAAGCTGCCGAACAACATTTAATGGCACAGAAATTGAGTCTTAGAAGATTTTTGACACAAATTTTGAGACAGTCCGTGCAGCATTAATTATTGGGACAACCGTACAGTTGTACAGATTTCTGGTTCAGAAATCGAGGACCAAAGCTACATGAATGTCTAGATAAGTTTTTGTAAATTTATGAAGATGAATATGCTGTAAAAGAATTTCTCAGAAGCTCATAAATAATACAAAGCCCTCTCTCACTGGTTTTCCCCTTGTGGTTTTTCCAGGGTCGAAGTTAGACCAAATATCTTTGTGTCTATATTTTCTGAGTTTTGCATATTACTGATATTTTATTTCTGCATTGAAAACGATGTTCAGAATCCTCATGTTTCAGTTCTGAAGTTTATTTTCTATTAAGTTTTTATATGCTTAAATAGTGTTGTAACCTATGCTGAAACAGTGTTGAAACTGGAGTTTCAGCATTTAACTTTGGTTGAAAAATCAGTGAGACTGAAACTGGGTTGGGGTCTGAAAACTTAACACATTACGCCTTCCACTGTATTAAGAAATGGATTAATAAATTATCGCTAACTAAAATTGACATTGTCCATGCAGGTAATCGTGGTTAGAGGACACCGTGGAGGTAGACGACGTGGTGCTATGGGAGGATGTGCAACACCTCCAGTAGCATCCACGCCAAAGAGGTCTAACCCTCAAGGAGAAGAACAAGTCATTGGATAGGAGCAGATTGTCATGGGGGATGAGGTTGGTCTGATGAGGTCCTTTCAAAGGATGTCAAAGGGCTTGAATAACCAACTATATAGAGATGAGGCCAAGGTGCCTGTACCCAATGAGGGTTCACAGCATGCTCCAACTGGTACTGATAACAGTCAAAGTTAACTTGAGATGGAGAAGTTTCTCGAGTTCATGAGTACCATAACTGACTCATCCATCGAGGCATGGTTGGATAACATGGCGATGTGCTTCACACTTCATGACTACACCTCCAATATGAAATTTTGCATGAAAGTATTTTAATTGAAGGGGATTGCTCTTCTATGGTGGAATATGCTCCTACTTCAACTAAACATGGTCATTGAAGATGTGTCATGGGAATTGTTTGAGGAACAGTTCTGGGAGAGGTATCTTTGAGAGGAATTCATTGAGTGCTAAATCGATGAGTTCAACTCCTTATGATAGGGTGGTCATATGATGCCCAAGTATCAGGCCCCATTCATGGATTTTCTTAGGTATGCTCCACATATGAACACCGATAATATAAAGGTCAACAAGTTTGTATTTGGCCTTAAATTCAACATCCATGTGAAGGTGAGGATCCTAATGCCTCATACATTGCATGATGCAGTCTAGAATACCCTCATAGCTAAGGAAGAGATGACCAGTGGGGGTCACGGAACGACTCCTGCAAGACCAACTGGACAGATGACGACAAGTGTGTAGCAGCATTAGACACCATCTAGTCATACATCAGGGTATCGAGATACGTCGAGAGGATCCACATTCACGACACCACAATGACCAACTCCTTAGTAGAGGAATCCCTGGAGAGTGTTGTTCCTGAGTTTGTGTTTTAAGGTTATAAAACACACCGTCAAGGCATCCAAATAAATATTTTTATGATGAGATTTTGAAAAGAAGAAACAAAGAAAAACTAGATCAGATTCAGTTTCTTAATTGTCTCTGTCTTGCTTCCCGTTGTTCTTGGATGCTTATGTCACATTCAATTGTAGCCCACGATCTTTCTAACTCAGCCCTATTTGTTGCAATTTGTAAGATGATGTTAAATAGGTTTAAGGTAATGCTGGTTTGATCCTGTAGACCAGGTTATACATTAGGTTGTCTTCCATTAGGAACTTTCATGGGTGATAGGGTTTTAATTTTTTGTAAAAGGGTTTTTTATAGATTGGTTACTTCAGACTTTCAGAGAAGATATTAATGAAACAACTTTAAAATCTAAAACAGTAATGTAAAGACACAATCAAGGTCGTTTCCTGGTTTTGTGACAATTATGAAATTGTAAACAATGAAACACAACACAGAGAAATATAAGGCTTTTATCTGGAAATAATCTTATATTTCTATTAACAATATTTCTAACAAAGGAAAATATTAAGGAACGAAAGGTTACAGGTCTTAAAATCACTAAAGTAATTTCAGAGGAAAAACTATAACACATTCAACATCCAAACCAATCTGAAACAATAAACAACAATTGCATATAATTTCAAATTGATTTACTTGCTAGAAATACACATTAAGAAGAAGATTTAACAAGGGAAGAAACATAGTCACGAAATTGCAGGATCCAGAATCTTGTTTGCGGTTTATATTCTGATAAACTTTAAAGATGATAGTACAAAATTTGGCTTGCTCCCAAAATTTCTGAAGCCCTCTTTCAGCCTCTTGAAATTATATTTATACATTTGTATCAAAATATTTTGTTGGTAACTAACCAACTTCCTAATATTACGGTTGCATAAACTAATGTCAACCGTTTACAATTTATTTCGAAATTCTAAAAATAAAAATATTTACAAAGTTTCAAATTTGAGTTGAAGAAATTTCTTTATCTACTTCGACTTCTTGAAAATATTTCCCTAAAAAGTTCACCAAGGCCTTAGGAGCCTCAGGTACTTCATTTGCTTCAAAAGAGAAAAAACTTTTTTGTATGCCTGGCAACTGGGTTGCAATTGTTTTCTCTGTGGACTTAACTTTTTCCAATTTTGAACTAGAAGCTATCATCCACTTCTCTATTTCTTTCATATTAACCATTTTGATATTTGAGATTTCTGCTTTCTTTTCTTCAAGTTCTTCTTTTGTTTTCAGCTGATACCTGTTAATGTTGATTTCTCCTAATAACTCTGAAAAGTTATCTGTCCCACTGTGTACTGAATCTTTTTCAATGAAATCAAAGATCTTTTGACAATCTTCATTGACCGCTTTTGTAATTCTTTTATATCCTTCCAATTTTGTTTCCCAAACCTTTATCATTATATCTCCTTTCAACTGCTCTAAAATAGATAATTTTTGTGATTTTCCAGTTTCTTCTTTTTGTAAAGAAGTTATTATCTTTTGGAAAGAATTCCTTACTGTTTTAGCTTCTCTTTCTTTTTGCAATACCTTTTCCATAGATCTCTTAGATTCTTGAAAATAATTCTGGATGATTTCCAGATTACAGAATACCTTATGTTGTTCTTCCTCAATATTTGTATATATTTCTGATGCTTTAGTTTTGAAATGATCTATTTCAATCACTTGATTAGTAATTGAAATGATTTTATCTTGCAGAGATTTATTTTCATTGCCCAGCTTCTGCACTTGTTCTTGGGTAATCTGAATCATATGTTTTTCCTCGGTCAAGTTTTCATTTAACTTTTGGATGTCTTGTATGTCTTTAAGTCTACCTTGTTCTAGAACTTTTTGTATTCCCTAGCCAATCATTTTTTCATTTTCCTTTAATCTATCCTGCAGTTGCAATATTTCTCGATCCTTTTTCTCTAACATCGTTGTTAGATTTCCTATAGAATACATATTGGCTGATGCTATAGATCCCATGATTCCTTCTAGCTTTGTAGAAAATTCTCCTTCATTTAACTTTTTTCCATCAATAATAATTTTATGTTTTTTGATCATTTTTTCACCTACAGGATGTAATTCCTGTTTCAAGATGGCTCTCTGTTTTTTACTGAAAAAATAATCAGAGGAAGGGATTTCATCTCTGCTGATTGGCTCTAAGTCACTTACGTATAGAACTCCTTCATGAGGGGTTCCGAAAGTAGCCTGCAGTGGGGTTAATGCTATAATGGGACTACCCAGTTCCTGTGAAGCTGTTCCCCCAACAGTTTCTGGAATATCATCGAGGTTTATTGGGCTTGTTTCTGCTCCTTTTCCCTTTTCTGTCTGTGTTTCTTTGATATGAGAACCCTATGTATTTTGAGGAGGTATCTCAGAATCTTTCAATTTATCTTTATCACTTGTATCATACTGAATAATGGTTTCAAAACCTGGAGGAATTGTTTCTTGCACTTGCGTTGATGTTGGCATTTTGCCTTGTAAAATCCTTGGTAGACATTTTCGTTTATTTCTTTCAAAAGATGCAAACCCCACCTGTGCATCAGGTGACAAGGTTTGCAGTCTGCTCTGAACTTCTTCATAAGATTTAGCATTTCTAAAAACATCATCATAAACTGATATTTCATGCTCATATGCCTTCAAACCACATTGTGTGACATGCCGATTGATTATTTGATATGGGTCATGTTTCCTGTGCTCTATATTTGGTAATTTCACTTCATTCATTGATTCGACTTCTGACTTAGAATGACCTATGTTTAATAAAACAAATTTTCCTAAATAAACAGGAAAAGATGGCCATGCCTTTTTCTGCTGAGCTTTTAATTCTAGCCCAATACCACCATTTATTATCTGATAAGCCACTTCTCTGCATATTAACCTGTCTGGTAGTATTTTTGGGAGTGCATGAGGTGGAATAGAACATCCATAAACTCTAACATACAAGAAATTTTCTTCAATGAACCAATCAACAACTGACTTGAGATTTTCTATGATGGTATGTGAAATACGAGGAGGTTCACAACCAAAGAATATTTTGTGCAGTGAAATAATTACATAATGACACACCTCATAAAAATTATTTTTAGCATTTTCTTCCCAAAGAGCTGAATGGTACTTATGAACAGGCTCTGTACAAGAAGCATTCCAACTCCAATTCATTAATGGGAAAGGAGTCCTAAAGCAAATGGAATCCATTATATAAGATAACATATAAAAGGCCACTGGCTGTCCCTTTGACCTAGCTGTTTTGTAATTCATAACCTCTGAAGTGATGTTGTCTGATAAAATTTTATGCCAATTGAAACTGCGCCCCTCTGAAACTTCTTCTAAGAAAGGTCTCAATTTTTCACTAAAGTGATAAGGATCCTTTTTCCCATATAATCTACATAACATCATTGCTACATACACCATATATTCATTTAAAGAAGCTGTGGCATAAATTCCATGTAAATCGTCTCTAAACTTGTTTTCATCTCTGGCCCATCCTCTTATCATTTTAGGGTATGTTTGGCCACCTTCAATGCACTCTTTTTGTTGAAATGCAGCTACAAACTCAGAATTAAAAGTGTGTCTATAATTGCGTGAAAGCTTATACATTACTTGGATATGTTCAGGCCTGAATGAGCTGATAACAACTCCTTGCTCGTTCAGAATACTTCTGGTCAGAAAATCCAATTTATCTAGTGCCCAAGAAATCATATCGATGTATGAAACGAGTCTCGGTCGTGCAACAACTTTATGAAGCTCAGTCTCGACGATATCTCGGAGGTGATTATCCGAATCAGTAGCATCATACCTCAGCTCCTCTTCTAGTATTTTGGTAATTCCATTCCATGACTTGACAGAGTGTACCCCAGATGCAGTAGTGTCTGAAATAATGTCACCTTCTGGTTGCTCTTCAGTTTTCTTTGAAGCCTTTTTGGGCACCATAGCTCTATGTTCACTTGAAAACCTGTAGCAGAGCGGAATTTAGCTTCAAAATTGATAATGTAAACGTTTCAAAAATTTTCTTCGAATATATCATAAAAGCATTGATACTTGTACCTCTGTTATGAATTGATGGCTTTTAATGCAAAAGATATTCCCAAAGATATACATTTAATGTTTGTACTCGAGCTTTCCCAGTATTTTCAAATATAATAGAAATTTACCAAATTAGACAGTCGTTGTACAAAAGTTTAGGCCTTAAACCTTGTTTCTAAGAATGGTTAATTTGTGTTAATCTGGGCTTAAATTTAAAAACATTCATATCGGAGTTTTGGAACTTTTGATGCCAAGGAAACAAGTCATTGAAGAACCCTGATCACCGAAATCGCGATGTATTATTTAGTTAAAACACTTTTATTATCTTAATTAATCTAGATTAACTTTTTCGGGATTTCATTAATCAATAAATCGGGGATCAGGAAATCGGGGATCGAGAAATCGGGAAATCCAATGATATGAAGACTGTTGCTCACAAAACCGTGAATCTCGATATCCCGATATGATTATTTACTCTTATTCATGCTTAACTGTAATTAGATTATTTCCAAACTTCAATTAAGGATTAACTGAAATCGGGGATCGGGAAATCGGAAAATACGATGACAAGTTTCTTTGCTCTCACAAAATCGCGAATCCCGATTTTGCGATGAGACTAAATTAAAGTTTAAACCCTTTTTAAATCTGATTTAAGTAAATGATGTTTTTAATTAAGGATTAATGTATCGAAAAATTGGGAATCGAGATTTCGCTATTTAATTTGTGTTGAACATTTGTTCATTCAAAACTCTGAATCCCGATATCCCAACGTAAATTAAAATTCCTTAAGTTTTAAATCAATGTTTGTTTTAAAAGATTATTTCGAATAACATTGGAAAGCTTATATTCATTTAGATTTTTAATCATTCTTTGTTCAAAAATAAATAATTAAAGGCATCGTGAATTTATCAGTGAGGAAAACCTTGTTTTAGGAAATTTAGAAAATACAAAGATTTCAAAAATACAATTTTTTCATCCTCAAGGTCAAAAATTCAAGGTCTGTTTCAACAGAGAGGAACATAGCATTAGCAACAACGTCTCCTACAACAACAACAATTTAGGCATGTTTAGTAGAACATACCAGGATTTTAGGTTGGTAGGCCAAGAAATTCTAATTTGGGGACCAAGAGTACTGGATCGAACACTGGATGTTGGACATGTGGAGAGCCACATTACCAGTGAGACTATTCATTTGAGAGGGCCAGAGAAGCCAGATCGACATGATACACTACGGTTGGATATTTTGGCAAGACCCACATGATTCATGCAGTGGTGAATAACCACCAGGTTGAGCACGAGTCCACTATTATCGAGACGTCATGTACCGTCGTCGAGTAAAATTTTAGTATTTTGATAGATCTAGGCACTACAAATAGATTTATTTCTAGTCCACCACTGAAACTAATTAAGGTAAAGGTAGTCAAATAGGATAATTTTAGGTATGTGGAAATGGCTTCGGGTGCCAGACAAAAGGTTGTAGGAAGAGTTACAAGCTATCGCATTAACTTGGGATATTTTGTAATGAATTTTGACCTATATGTCACGATATTAGGATCATATTACATGATGATCAGTATGGATTGGTTCAAATCACATGATGCGATACTCTACTATGAGAAGAAACGGTTGAGTTTGACCGATGATGAGGGACATAGAAGGGTGATCATAGGAAGAAACCAGGGAATGTCCTTGAGGTTCATTTATTCCCTATAGCCATAGAAGAGCTTACGCAAAGGGTGCAAGAAATATGCAATATTAGCATTGAATGACAAGGGTGTGGTGAAAGGATTAGAAAACCTTCCAGTAGTACAAGAGTTTGGTGATTTGTTCCCGAAATATTTACCAAGTTTTTCACCCGAAAGGGAGTTGGAGCTTCCAATCGACCTAAAAACCTAAGATTGAACTGATAGTAAGAACGCCTTATCGGATGTCAATGCCTGAGTTACATGAGTTAAAAATGCAATTGAAGGAGTTCTTGGAGCTAGGACTTATACGTCCAAGTGTGTCTCCCTTGGTCGTGCCTGTTGTTTTCATAAGAAATAAGGATGGGTCATGGAGATTCAATATTAAATACCATCAATTGAACAAGGAAAAGATCAGGAACAAATATCCCTTTCCAATAATAAACGATTTGTTTGATCAAATGAAGGGCCCGATGGTATTTTCAAATATCAACTTGAGATAAGGTTATCACCAGTTATGAATTAAGGAGGAATATATTCCTAAGATCACATTCAAGACGAGGTTCATAAACTACAAGTTTATTGTTTTATCGTTTGGATTGAGAAATGCCCCAGGGGTATTCATGACCTTGATGAATGAGGTGTTCTGTGAAAACTTGGAGAATTTTGTTCAAGTAATAATTGATGACATCCTAATATATTCTTGGATGAAGGAAGAACGTGATGAACACTTGCGCTTGGTACTACATTTTTTACGAGAAAAAGTATTATATGGGAAACTGTCTAAATAGTCTTTTTATCAATCGAGGATTCATTAATTAGGGCATGTTATCTCTGAAAAAGGAATTGTTGTGGATCCAATGAAGGTAGAGGATATTATGGAATGGCCTATGCTGATGAATGTACCAGAAGTACATATCTTTATTGGTTTACTAGGATATTACCAATGATTCGTCGAAGGTTTTTCGAAGATAGAAAATCCGATCATGAAATTGCAGAAGAAAAAAAAGAAGTTTGTATGGATCGAGAAATGCACAGAATCATTTAGAAGGCTTAAGGATCTGTTGATGACAACATCGATACTAAAATTCCCTGACAAGGACGAGGAATTCTTGGTATACATGGATGTATCCTAGGAAGGCTTGGGCAGAGTCTTGATGCAAGACGATTTAGTAATAGCTTACATCTCAAGGAAATTAATAAAGCATGAGAAGAACTATGCCACACATGATTTAAAGTTATTAGCTAGTGTGTATTCATTGAGAGTGTGGAGGCACTATCTGATTGGATGAAAATTCAAACTAAAAATAGATCATTGTGGATTGCAACACACATTTACGCAGAGTGACTTGAACACGTGAAAAATGCGTTGGTTGAAATTGCTTAGATAATGCGATTTTGAGGTTAGTTACATAAAATGAACTGTGAACATAGAGATAGATGCATTGAGTTAGAGACCACACATATTTTCGGTGGTACCTCTCTAGACGAATCTTCGAGAAAATATTCTAACTATACAGTTCGACAATCACTAGTATAAGGAGGTTAAGGAAAATATCGGACAAGACACCATGATGGTACCAAAATCTAAAGGTTATACATTGGATAAGAATGAGATTTTGAGGTATAATAACCATATTTACGTACCTCCTAATGATGAATTGAGAAGTTTGATCTTAAGAGAATCTTATAGAGTAGTATACATGGCTCATCCAGGAGTCATGAAGATGAGAGAAGACCTTAAGCCTTTATTATTCTCGAGAGGAATTAACGCCGACATATTTAGTGACATGACATGATGTCTAGAATGCAAGCAAGTGAAGGCTGAACATAAACATCCAACATGATTACTATAGCCACACACTATTTCAGAATCAAAATGGGAGGTCATTTTTATGGAATTTATTGTTTGGTTTCCACTGATGGCAAGGAGGCATGACTCGATTTTCATGGTAGTTTACACTTTGACGAAGAGTGCAAATTTTATTCTTGTGCGTACGACGTATCAAGAGCCATACATAGCTAGATATTTTGTCAATGAGTTTCTGAGATGGCATGGTGTGCCAAAAAGGATCATATCTGATAAAGGATGGGTGTTAACTGGATGTTTTTTCATCATTTTCGAAGAGGCCTTGTGGACACAACTAAACTTTAGTACAACATAGCACCCTGAGAGAGACAACCAAACAGAACGAACAAACCAAATTTTTGATGGACCAACAAATGCATTGGAAAGAGTTCTTGCCACTGGTAGACTTTGCGTGCAACAACAAATATCAAGGTACCATTAAGATGGCACCGTTTGAGTCTCTTGACCGACGACCATGTCATACGCCATTGAGTTAGGGGTGAATTGAGGATAAGGTTCTAGTAGAACCAGAAGAAATCCAATAAATGGAAGAACAAGTGCAAATGATCAGACAAAGGATTAATGAAGTGAAATATCAACATAATATTTATGCTGATGTGCATCGCATTGACTGTAATTATGAAGTTGACAACTGAGTTTTCTTGTGGGTGAAACTGCACAAGATTTTGATCAAGTTTGAAAGGGGTGTTAAACTCTGTCCTAGGTTTTTGGGACCTTTCGAACTTGTGGAAAAGAAGGGATGCGTGGCCTATTGACTAGCCTTGCTTGATTCTTTTAGGCATATGCATGATGTTTTTCATGTATATGTTTTGAGACATTATGTTAGTGATCCTACACATGTTATTGATATGAGTTTGTTGCAGGTGTCAGTCGAGGGTGCACTCACGACGGAGCACATACACATTTTGTACCATCACATTCGACAGCTACGACGTTGAGCAATCGATCAGGTCAAGGTCAAGTGGGACAATTATAGTCCACACTCGGCTACCTGGGATGACGCATATGATATGCGCAAGAAATTTCCAAATTGTTTTGATAGATTAGACATATATATATTGCCAGATACTTTTATTACAACGTTTTATATTACTGTACAACTTCGAGACAAATCTTAAAACAAGAGGGGGTGTATGTAACATTCCACTTTTACAAGCACATGTTATAGACATATTCTTTGAGGAAAATTACATGCAAGTGATTCAGTTATAGTATATTTTTATTTGTTTATCTTATGGATTCTTATGATGATGTTGATGGATTATGATTTTATGTTATTTGATATATGCATGTTGACAAATTCTATTGACGAGTTTTTCATCAGTGTCTAGGACACTTGATTGATTGTGGATGTTGATGGCATCACTAGACCTTCTTGGACTCGACATTCAGTCGGGGAGTGGATTATATTGGTTTGAGAATTTCATTTATGCATATGTGTCATATGATCCATTATATTATGATTTTGTATATGGATCACTGATAGTGTTTTGTTAATGAATGCAGGCTGATAAATTCTTGCTAATATGACCCACATAAGGAGTAAAGGGGCCATGCACATAGACCAGATATCGAGGGAGAGGTGTGGAAGAGTCAGTGACACAACCTATTAGCACTCTCACCATGGATCAAATTGTAGGTTAACGATTACCTAGTTCGAGAGATCCACGATGCCGTGAGGGAAAACTGAGACAGTCTCTCACAAATATTTCTAATGGGCACCCAATAAGGTGGGGTCCTTATTCCTTAGAATCCCTTAGTCTCTCACAAGATTTCTAGAATGGACTGCCGACTCTAGGAGTTGGAAACCTACCAAAAGCACTCAAAGGCGAGTGGTAGACTTGGAGCATGGAGTGTGTCTTGAAGGGCATGTCGCGGAAATAAAACTTGAGTCAATGAATCTAGGCAAACTGGAAAATCCTCAGCGAATAGTTAAATGTGGTGAAATATTGAGCACTTCCAGATCAATTAATTAGTTAATTGAGGATTGAAATTATTAATCTCAAATCCCAAATGAAAGTCTAAGCCTATTCAAAATTTAATCCTAAGTCTAAACTTGGCGAGAATACTAAAACTAAATTTGATAAATTAAATAAAATAGGAAAAAGTTAAATCAATTCAAGAAATTAAGAAAAATGAAATAAGTCTAAAGAATTAATACAATACACATGGTCGAAGAAAATATCAATTTGGAATTTAAGATAAGAAAGGAATAAAGCATAAAATATTGTGTATGGATAGAAGGCATCTAGAATCTAGTTAACAATAGTCCAACTAAAGAAGAATCCTATTTTAAGTCAACTCAAATTTCGTAAGATGTCAGTCATTAATTGGAAATAAAGGGAATAAAGAGACAATTATAAGTGATTAAAGGAGCGCTTTTAGGAAGGGTGAGGGAAATTAAGTTTTAATTAATTTAAATTGTGTATTTACTTGTGCAACTAACGGAAAGTGTGACAAGTGTACAGGGGAATAATTCTAAATTATTTAATTGAAAAGCGAATTAATTGTGCATGTGGGGATGTCTTTTGGGGAAATTCTATAGAACAAATGGTTGATATGAGAAAGAGGTCACACTGGTTATGGGAAAAGTTACATTGCAAAACTTTTGACTTGTTTTACTCGTGAGATTTAGGTTAACCAGCTTGAGAGACAGTGGTGGTTCTACCTTGCGAGGCAATTTCGGAGCTAGAGTATTTTTCTGGTTTTGTGTGTGTGGCCCATTTTATGTTCAGGGGCTAAGGGAGAAAAATAATACCCCTACCATTGGATAGGAGGTACCGATGAACTCTCCATGATTAACAAGTGAGAGGAAGGAAGGATCGCCATCGCTGAAGAAAATCTTCGACTCTTCGTCATCTTCGGTTAATGTACTTTTATTTGAGTTGAAATTTTAATTAGTTAAATTTTATGTACATCCCTTGAAAATATTGTCATAAACCGCCATTCTCTTCGTGTCATTGGTTTGGTAATTTCTTGACAGGTTTGAGTAATAAGCACTAGAATTTGCATTTTTTGGATTGTAATTCCATTTAGATTCTCAACTAAGCTTGGAATTTTGTCTTTCTGGATAGTGTGCCATTTACCTTTCATAGCTAAGCATCAAAATAATTTGTATTTTCTGGATTAAGTTTGTGTTATATATCCTAGATACATTCGATGTGTCTCTGAGCGGATCAAGTAAAAACAAATTCTTGGCTCTTGCAATCGTTTACAAGTATTCTCATCGCCTTCACAATCCATTTAAATAAAAGTCAACTATAATTCTTGGCTCTTGCAACTCAATTAGAATCCTGCTCATTGCCTTCCCATTTCATTTAAAATACAGTCAGTGAATCATTCATTGAATCTTGCCCAACGTTTTAAAAAAATTTCTTCACACCACGGAATGGATTATTGATTCTCAAAAAAATTCTCGTGGCTTCCTCCGAGATGTTTTTGAATTGTATTCATATCACGAATTGGTTTAATTCACTATTAGCAAGTTTTCTTATGCTTGGAATACCCAACGATTTTCATAATTTCGCTTAGCGAATTTCTTGGATTTCACTGAGGTGACTCACTTAATTCTCTGCATTTTTCTTATGCCTAGAATACCCAACAATTTTCATAATTTCACTCAACTAATTTCTTGTAATTCACACAGCTGACTCACTTCTCTTCATTTTTCTTATGCTTGTAATACCCAATGATTTTGATAATTTCACTCAACGAATTGCTTGGATTTCACTCAACTTACTCACTTACTTAGTTGTGTTTTTTTTATGCCTGGAATACCCAATGATTTTCATAATTTCACTCAGCGAATTACATGGATTTCACTCAGTTGATTCACTTGCTTCTCTGTGTTTTTCTTATGCCTGGAATACCCAACGATTTTCATAATTAATCTCAACGATTTTCTTGGATTTCACTCAGTTGATTCACTTACTTCTCTGCATTTTTATTATGCTTGGGCTACCCAACAATTTTCATAAATTCAATCTGGGTTGTCAGGTAAGATCACTCAGTGATTTTATTTTTCTACACTTCCTCTGTGATTGCACGGAGTTACGAGAGGTTTTCCTTGCTTTTACCTGGAAAATTACTTCACCAACTCACACATCGAGTACATAAAATTCCTCTGTGATGGCATGGGGATGTACTTTGCGTGTGCATAATTTTGACTCTGAGATTCGTTATAAATGTCCATTATGTTGTTGACCGGTTTGTCCATGGATATGCATGAAACATATCCTTGAGTTCTCATAACTATTTTAAAATTGGTTGATCCTTACTTTAAATTTTAAATTGAATTTTAAGTTAGGAGTGAGTTCTTATATATATATATGGCCTTGACAAATTATTCCTCTTAAATTTAAAAATAGAATTATAAGATAGTAATTGGGTACTTATTTATGGTTTTAAATAAAATTGGCCTCCCTTAAATTGGATTGGAAGTTAGTACATAGGTTACTATATTGTTTAAGAAGAGGTAGACCTCCTTTATTTCTTACCAAAAAGTTTAGTTAGATTGCATGGAACCCCCATATAATATAATGTTAACTAGATATATCACATTATTAATATGGGCAGTTGATTAATCTTTTTCTTGTTATGGGATAATGTTGATGTATAGATGATTAAGTGATTAGATCTATTTGCTCCTTGGAATAATGTTAATGAATAAATGATTGAGTGATTAGATTTCTTGCACCATGGAATAATGTTGATGTATAGATGATTAAGCAATTAGATCTCTTTGCATCTTGGAATAATGTTAATGAATAAATTTTTAAGTGATTAGCCTTCTTGTGATATGGGATAATGTTGATGTAGAGATGATTAAGTGATTAGATCTCTTTGCGGCTTGGAATAATGTTAATGAATAAATGATTGAGTGATTATATTTCAGTTATGAATTTTCTTGATGTCGCGTCTTGAATTTAACGTTGATGTATGTTGATTTATGTAATTAGATTACTCGCGCACCATGAAAATAAAGTTGATGATTTCTCTTGCGCCATGATTAATTGATGATTAAGATTGATTGTTTGATCTAGTTGATTGTCAGCTTGATTGGATTAGTGGGATCTAGACACTTCATTGTGCCTCAGAACAGTCACCAGCAGTGAGACCTTAAATGGTCAAAATCAATTGGATGAATCTTTGTCTTGAGGGTTGCTTATGTGTCCTAGAGGTCCTAACCATGCAGGAGGTTGGACAGGTAATTATTTTAATATTCAATGTTTGGTTGATCATTACTTATATTTTTTTTCAGTTGAATATGATGTGTTGATCTCAGTTGCTATTTATTTTTATGCATTGAACATGTGTCATTTTTATTTATGTTAATGCGTTGGCCTTGTTTCGTTATTTATTTTGGTGATGTGTCGCTTGTAATTCTCTTAATTGTGATGGCATGTTGATTATGCATTGACGTTAATTTCCTAATGCTTAAAAAAAAAAAATACCAATTGTACTTCTCTATTTGTAGTCATAATGGAAGGGTCGTTGCACGATTCACGAAATCATGCAAAACTTAATAGAATCCAAATAGAATTATTATTATCTCGGACGACATATGTTTAAAGAGTAACACCTTAATTTTGAATCCAAATAGAATTATTATTTAGTGAAAACAAGTAGGATATGCAACTATGTATCTTGATTTAGGGAAAAAATAATCAAAAGAGTCGAGCAAGCTGTGTTCATGATAGAATCTAGCTCTTGATCAAATTTCTTTTTAATTTCCCTTTTTTTCAGTTTTTATTTTTGGTTTTATTCTAAATGTTTTACATTTTTTATTATTTGAGGCCATTACCATCCACTGATTGCTGGAAAAATCACAATCTATAGTTAGTATCACCAACGCCAGGCTCACTCCTATTCACATCTTCTTTTCTTTTGTGAACAAATTAGGTTGACCATCCTCATGATTTGTTCATAATATGAAGCTGAGAAGTCACATTTTCTCTTTTTGTTTCCATGAGGATGGCTAATGGTGGCTTTATTTGACATATCCTATAAAAACTGGAATACAAAAGTATTAACAAATCAAAATTTGTTGTATATATTTTGGATGGTGATGGTTTTATTTTACATATCGTGGAAAAAATGGGACACAATACTATGAACAAATCAAATTTTGTTGTACTTGGGTTTCTTTGAAACCGGTTAATGATATACTTCATAAATGTCAAACCTAAAAAAAATCCTCGAACATATACAATCAATCTAAAAAGCATACCTCTCCTTTGACAAATCAAATTTTGTTGCATACCTCTCCTTTCATTAATAATGTTTGGGTTGTAGGGTGTCAAATATCGGTTTCATGGTCCTACTTTTTGTGATTTTTACGGCTACGCTTTTCTCTCATCTAAAATTTCAAGAGGATGAGCTTTACATCGCTAGCGTTTACCACCCTTTTTTGGTTCACACCATTGAATTATAAGTAAACAAATAACGCAGTAACGTGGGATTTAAGTAAGTCTTAGCGTTTACCACCCTTGTCTTGGTTCACACAGATGAATTGTAACTAAGAAAGAACGCACTAAGGTGATATTCAAGTTGTCTAATCTTAATCATTAATATTTTTTACATTATTGGTTCCATTTCATTTTCATAATTTCATTTTAATCATTAATTTTTTTGACATCGTTGGTTTGACTTCCTTTCCACATGATTAACGGTTATTGGTTGTAATTTAATAATATTAATATTGGACATAGAGAAAAGTGTCCTTTAATTATCCCCTTTCTTTCTTATTTTTACCTTTCTTTCTTATTTTTATCTTCCTTAGTTTTATCTCGAGTAAAGTCAATTTCTATTAGATTTTTCTTAAGTTTTTAAGCACAAACCCTAGGTCGATGTTATACTACCGTTTTGTTTTTGCATTAAAAACTTCAATAGAGTGTCCTTAGTTTTGTCTCGTGTAAAGTCAATTTCTATTAGAGTTTTCATAGGTTTTTAATCACAAACCCTAGGTCGATGTTATACTAATGTTTTTGTTTTGCATTGAAAGTCTTAAAATATGGTTATCTTTTTATTTTTTATATTCAAGGTTTAATCTATAGTTAAATTTAAATTTAAATTATATTTAATATATAGTTTAATTTAATTTAATTTATAGTTAAATTTTAAGTTAAATTTAATTTTTAGTTAATATATAATTTAAATTAGAATTAGATTTAATTTATAGTTTTATTAGGGTTTAGTGTTTAATTTAAATTAGGATTTAAATATATAGTTTAAATTTAAATTAAATTAGGTTTAATATATACTTGGAATTACAATTTTATCTATAGATAAATTTAAACATTAAATTAGGGTTTCACTATAGATTAAACATTAATTTAAATATAGTTAAACTCTAATTTAAATTGGATATATAGTTAAATTAAATTAAATCTATAGTTAAACTAGGGTTTAATATATAGTCAATTTATAGTGTTTAATCTATAGTTAAATCTTAATTTAAATTATATTTAATCTATAGTTTAATTTAATTTAATTTTTAGTTAGACTCTAAGTTAAATTTAATATTTAGTTAATTTATAATTTAATTAAGGTTTAATCTATAGTTTAAAATAGGGTTAAATTTAATCTATAATTTTCTAAGGGTTTAATATTTATTTTAAATTAGAGTTTAATCTATACTTTAAATTAAAGTTTAATGTAAGGTTGCAAAATTCCCAAAAAATATCTTTAGATTAGCGGTTGTAAGCACAAACCACAAGTCCATGTTATACTACCAATTTTGTGTTGTATAAAAAACTTTTAAATTTAATTTGTAGTTTATTTAGGGTTTAATATTTAATTTAAATTAGGGTTTAAATATACACATTGAATTTAATTAGATTTAATCTATAGTTAAATATATAAGTTAAATTTAATTGATTGTTAATCTATAGTTTAATTAAGGTTTGATATAGACTTTAAATTAGGGTTATAGATAT
>ML798290.1:64109-83046 GCA_009831015.1 Picea engelmannii | reverse complement strand
AGGGTTTCACTATAGTTTAAGTATAGATTAAACACTAATTTAAATATAGTTAAACCCTAATTTAAATTGGATCTTTAGATTCTCCCTTTTCTATTTAATTTGTAACAGATCGATTTAAAAGTTGAACTTTATTTGTTTTACCATGTATTTTATGGATATATTCTCAATACAAAATTTAATAGCAATTTTGAAAAATAGACTTTATTTGGGGATTTTTATTTTTATTTTTAGATAATATTTATATTCATCTTGGTTAGAAAAAATGTAAATATTAAAAAAAAAAAATGTTATTATTAGGGAAGGTATTTATCAAAGATTTTATTTAATACTTTACTTTTCATGTGTATTAATATTGTTTTGATTATACATACTACACCTAATCATTGTTATATTTTTCTCAACTAGAGCTATGGACAACATACCATTTTCAAAATTTAGTTGGGCTCTATATGAAATCACAAAACATTAGGCATGCTTTAATCTTCTAAAAAGTATCATTTCTTCCAGAAGTGGTACAAAGTGCCACATATTTGAAAATACACTGTATTTTGTGTTAAGGATGAAGAACTCACTATTGTAACTACAACATATTTGTGAAAAGATTGGTGTTGATGTAAACTCGTGTTGGGTGTGTCATGGACTAGTATAGTCTTTATATAGTTGTTAAATAAAATTGTGATGAAGAGAGTTTTCTAAAATTGAAAAGAGATTTTCTTAATATATTTTTAAATTTCATTAATATATTTGTTAGGATTAATTTCTAAAATATGAAAATATCATATGAACGCTTCCATAAAAAAAATGTATACTTGTTTTTTTTAAACATGCGGTTTAGTAAATTCAATAGTAAAATAATTATACTTTGTATAGTTATTTAGCAAATTCAATAGTAAAATAATTATACTTTGTATAGTTATTTAGCAATTGTTCTTTAATGTATTGATAACTTTCTTTGTTTCTTTATTTATTTATATATATATATATATATATATATATATATATATATATATATATATATATATATATAAAAGTCCATGTCATTTTTATAACTAAAACAAATGTTGAAAGGTTCATGGGTATTAACAATGTAACACAACTAGAACTATTACATAAAAAGAAAATGCAAAATGTACTAAGGGATAAAACCTCAATAAAATTATCTTACCCACAACATAAGGTACAAATCATTCTTATATATATATATATATGGATGCATAACAATCATAGATTTTATCATGGTGCACTGTAGAAACTATGTGATTCCTATGTGTAATTAAGAATGCAACATATGTAGAACTACTATATAAAAAGAAAATGCAAAATATATCCACTTATAAAAGGATCTTAATCACACCACAAGGTACAATATATATATTGTATATATGGATGCATAATGGTCATAGTTTTTTCCATGGTTCAATAAATACACTATATGGTGTATACAAGGTTTAGTTAAATGCCCTTATAATAAGCATAAATCATCATCTCCAACATATATATCAAGTAGATTTGTTATCAATGTCTTTAATATTATTAAGCGAAAATATTTTCGTTTAATTCCGTTGTAGTATTTGCCCAACCATTTAATTTGTCAATCCGAGGTTCGTAGGCTTACGAAGCACACACATTGTATATGCAGGACTGAAGTAGAAGTAATCTAATCTAAATTGATGAAATGAAACTAATCTAGGAAAGAAGTAAACATTAATCTAGGAAAGCAAGAAATTGCATAAAGGAAAAACAATACATGTGAAGAGTTAACGACAAATAAGATATGTGATCTCACACAATAAAACTATCTTGAATTACATAACAATAATCAAATGACAATCATGAAAGCATAACAATGAAAGAATATGAATCAAAGATAAGAATCCCTTTCTCTTTTGAATCCTAATGACTACTCTGATTCTAATTACATCCTAATTGAATAATCTAATTCCCATTATTCCCCTCTCATGAAGAGAGAGCACTCTCTTTTATACATGAGAGCCTTGAAGATAAGATAACCATCTCATTATTACAGATCCACTATTATCTCAACCTATTTTCCATTATTACAAAATATAATCCCTTTAAATCCTCACACATATTTCTCATATATCTTAGATAAGATATTCCAACCAAATCTCCATGATATTCTCCTTTGGAATGGTCTTGAATATCTTCTCAAATATTGAAATGGTGGAGGAAGTATTTGAGAAGTCCTTGGAATTAATCCTTCACATATTCCTACACATTACAAATCTCATACATATTTGAGATATATATGAAAACATGTTGAGTTTCTAACATTTAATCACAAATTCATTTTAAATACTAAAATGAATAAAGTGGATAACAATAAGGTGAAACACAAGTATATTTATGGAAATGATATCATGAAAGGTTAATGGGGCGATGAAATGTGAAGAAGGATGATGGGAAAGGTGGATGAGAATAGGACATTTCTAAGCCCCAACATACCCCCCAACTTAACTTGTTGCATGTCCTCATGCAACAATGCATGGATCTTCTCAAGAAATTTTGACATATGAATGTTGGCTTTGAGTGATGATAATAAATGTTTCCTAGGATGGGATTTACATGAGTAACAACTGACATTTTCTTATGGTTGGTTCTTGTGTGAAAACCATGAATATAAATAATGTTGGTCCTTCTATTAACAACATTCATTTCATTACTTGTTCTCTTGATGTTATGATAATAATTTACCCATATTTTTAGTTTCCATTAACAATTGATATTTTCTTATGGTTGGTTCTTGTGTGACAACCATGAATATAAAGAATGTTGGTTATTATGTTAACAACATTCATTTCGTTATTTGTTCTCATGTTGTTATGATAATAATTTGCCCATATTTTTACTAGAAAATGTATGCTATCAATGTGCATAAGGAAAACATCACTGAGTATAAGAAATCCCTTTTTTGTTTGTTTGAATCATGCCAATATGTATATCAGTTCGTATGAAGTAAAGTGCAACAAAGTATTGTTGGAAAAGATATGTTCATAACTGGTAAATGAGACAAAAAATGGAATGATGGTCATGGAAAAATGGAGTGATGATAGTGAATAAGGGCTCCTACCCTCCAACTTAACTTGTTGCATGTCCTCATGCAACGTGGCATGAGTCATAGAAGTGAAAAGGAAAGGGAACTGGATCAAAGAATTTTCCAAATTATTCATTGCTAACAGTTGAGGAATTACATGATTAAAGTTTAGAAAATAACATACCTCCACTTACCCAAAATGGTGATGAAATATGCAATAGGAATATAGCTGATGCGACTACCAGATCATGGAAGATGTCACTACTGTAGGATCATGTGGAAAGTGATAGTTGCTGGAGTGGCGACTGCTATCTGTTGGATCAGAGAATGTGAAGTGGAGGGATCTGAACTGCTACTAAATGCACCATGGAAAAGAGAAAGTATGAAAGTGGAACTGTAGTAGTCTTAGAGAACGGTAGTCATGTTGCTATGACTACTGATAGAGTCATGAAAAGTGTATAGTCTTCACCCGCTGCGAAACCTGATGGTACAATTCTAATCATGCAAATGAATGTGTCGATGTCGATCATGAAAAGAAGTCATTGGATTACCGACCAATGATGAATGTCGTTAACCAATGTGAGGCAACTCACCATTGATGTCAATGAGTGCCAAGGTACCTGAGTACATTTGGCGAAGTGTGAATAGATGTGTTGATGTAGAGCCACTTGCAAGATCCGACGATCAAGGGACATTGATGTATTCCCATGATTTTCAGTGAGAGAACTTGCCATTAAGGCAGGCAAGCCTCCAGGTACTCAAAATGGACTCTAGTCTATATCCCAGATAAGGTGTTGAGGTCGATGGGGCAAGACTTGTTGAAAGGTGGGCCTTAAGGAATCCCACATCAATCAACGCGAGTTTGTACAAAAATATTTGGTAGGACTATAAATGGAAAGAACTCGCAGTTAGGCAGTATGGATCAGCAAGGCAAGCAAAACAAGGCAATGTAATCATGGATATGGGAGTTTGTTTTATTCAAAAGGAAAACTGGAGAGGCAAAAATGAACTGGAAAAAAAAAATATAAAGGAAATGATGTATGCTACTTAGAAAAATAGGTGTGTGGAATCATGCATGTTAAGGCAATGGAAGATGGTTTCAACACAGGAATGATTTATCGGCTTTGAAGGAGAAATGGGACAGTGTTACAGCATGAAATTGGTGAAATGCAGAAATATGGGTATCACAACATGGTGTATCAACATGTTTGTTGTGTAACAACAAACATCAAGATGCACAAAAAGTTGTTGTGTATCGGCAAATGGTTGTTGTGTAACAACAAATGTAATGATGTGTAACATCTTATGTTGAGTAACAACTCCTTTAAGCTATCTAGCAAACATGGTTTTCTAAAAAAAATGTTGTGATTCATGAAAATCACTGCAGCACGAGATGCGCTCGGCTCTGAACCTGAAAATCTTAGTACAACTTTCTGCATAAAAACTATGAGATTTGCGAAAAAACATATTATGCAGAAATAAATGCAAATGTAGCAAATCAAGGAAAGAGACTTTCATTTTTATACCTGTTTCCCTTGCATACTTATTTGTCTTAGCTGTATCAAATTTGCATAATAACCAGTGGCTGAGAATTGTCACTAAAGTCCTGGAATATTTAATATGTTTCTTGTCAAATTTATCCAAGAAATTAGTCAAGATGCTCCAGTGATTTTAATTTTTTTTCTGCATAATCATGAATAATTAGAGCATACACAACAGTCGATCCAGTAAGAAAACAAAACAATCGATCCTGTAAGCGAACACAACAGTCGATCCTGTAATACTATGCCTACAAAAACACGTTAATCAGAAATTCCAAGAACATAAATAGATAATGAAAATTTTATTGTTTCGGCCCTCCTTGCTTGTTCGATTATGTCATGTCTCAAGCCTCCAACCGTAATTAATTTCACCAAATATGAAAATCAGGCTCCTGTCCATAAAGAAATCTTCCATTTCTTCCAACTGAGCATGAGTTTGATTGTTGCTAAAAACCGTCCATCCCGAAATTAATCTTTTTCATGTCCCAAAAAATCAAAATGGCCCTCAAAACAAGAAGAATTTTCAAAAATCGCTCCCGACTCAGCTATATGAGACTCTTCTGCACAAAACCCGTGTCCCAGATTTTTGAAATTCATCACTATTTGCTCGAAAATTGTACCCGAAGTGGACTATCTATAAATGGACATTAATTGACGAAAATTTTCAGATCGAGAGTTTCTCATTGCATATATGAGCTGGGTCTCAAGATCACGATGGAGATCATGACTAGAATAAACTATTGTTGCACCCATGTCCAGATTATAAATCATCCAAATGTTTGTTAATGGATTTCACGAATGAACTAGTCAATTGATTGATCTTAGCCACGCATTATGGATTATTTCCAACTTATTCATTATAAAGTTTTTGCATTTTTGTAGCGTGCAGTGGATAGGCATGACCCGGTTCTGTTATTAATTGATATATTTGATTTTTTTATTAGATCTAAGTTTATTGTTATTTGGCAGAAATGATATCTATAAACAATAAATTGATTTGATAATAAATTCTCCATGTCAGTGCACATCTCCACAGACTACCGTGAGTATGAAAAAAAATATTAATATCTAAAGAGAATCTTCAATGATTGTAATAGGGTCAGGTGATCTAGAAAACATGGTTGTATTTGTAGAATAGTCTCTAGGATAAATGATAACAGATCAGGTATGATGACAACAAAAGAGAGATAGTCGCTTTGAGTACTGAGAGCACTGGAAAGAGTCAAATATTCATGACAGTTTGCATCAAAGATTTGATTATGAGGAAAGAGTAAAGGGTGGTGTTCAAATCAAGATCGAGGAAGTGGGATGGAAGGATAGTGTAAATGACAGAAGACTTGGTATTACATTCCACAAACCACATGCGAAAAAAATCCAGGAGACAAGGTCAAAACCATGATGTTGATCTCCTAAGAGTCCATAACAATCTTGCAATGATCAACAAATCTCTGAATGAATCGATACCAAAAAAAAAATTATGATTTGATTTGAGATCTCCCTTATTGTGTGAATAGTTTTTCATAAAATCTTCCTTTTAATTCTGCGAATAGAGGCTATCTTTCTTTAGTTTTTAATGACTGATCTTTCCATATAAGCATTTAAATTTTTGTTTATTTATTTATTTTTTTAAAGATTTTGTTCCCATTAGACTTAGGAAATACAGGAAAAATGGTAGGGATTCGCCATAACCAGAATGTTAGGTGGAAATATTGTAGTTTAATAAAGAAGTTGTTACACCGGCTGCAATAGCTATACCTAAAGACAACACCATACCGTAACAACATTTTGCTATGGGAGAACAAAATATCCTATTCTAGCATAGAAGATTAAATCAGACTAAGAATAAGATTTGTATGTACACATGTAATTTTATGATCAATTGTATTAAGAGGATTCTCCTCTTTAAATAGAAGAGAAATCAACATTAGAAGGGGATTTTTATGAAAGTATTAGCCAGAGAGGAATTACGGAGAAGGAGCGTGTTCACACTGGATTTGTAACTTGACACATTTGACAGATGAATAAAAAATCATTCTGAGCATTTCTTCTTAAGTTTCTTTCATTTCAGGGAAATCTTGTGAGAAGGAAAGGGCCCACCTTCTTCACAATATTCACCCATTAGTTCCTGTAGTACATTAGTATTGTTTTTATTCATACCTTGTTAAAACTTCATTTTGCTGAAACTCTATTTCCACTGATTGTTACATTGTTTTCATACAATTCATTCCTAGGTAATTGTTAATCATTTTGATTGGTGATTCCGAGTTCATGAAAGCGTGATAATCAGAGATAGGTGTTGAAGATTCCTTCTTTGGGGAATAGGGTCATGTTCTCTATTACAAAATAGTTAGTCTTTGGTAATGGTTAATCATTTTGATTGGTGATTTTGTTTGATGAGTTTATGAAGGTGTGATAATGAGAGACAGGTGCTGAAGATTCCTGCTTTGGGGGATATGGTCTTGTTCTCTGAATAGTTAGTCTTCTTTTTAGTGTGCTAAAAGTTTCCTTTTCCTAGGTTGTTGTTTCTTAATGTAATCCAATATTCTTCTGATAATTAATTTCCTTTGAATCTTAACTTTGCAATAGATAGATTGCTTTTTCTGTAATTCAATGTAGAATTTCAGTCTTTTCAATGCAAGGTGTGATTAGTGTACTTTTACTACAACTCTATATTTCTTTTGAGATTGAGCATATACAGTGTATGATTTCTTTTGAAATAAATAGACTTCCCTGGGTTGACAATTTATGTAACACTTGATTGTTTAATTAATAAGTAATTATAGTGACCAACATTTATAGTGATTCTACAAATAAGTATAATTTATTGAATGATTTTTTATCAATGTCCTTATCACAAGTATAATTCATTATTTCCAAAGTTGAAGATGATTTTCTATCAATGTCCATAGGAAAAGTATAAATAATTGTCTACAAAGTAAAAGATGATTCCAAACATTGCATTGTGAAGAACATTTCCCAACGTCGTGATAGTTTGTTAAATGTCTTTATAGCAAGAAAATATCATCATCTACAAATTTAAGGTTGATTTTCTATCAATGTTCTTAGAACAAATATAAATCATCATCTACAACATATATATCAAGTATATTTGTTATCAATTTCCTCAATACATGTATAAATTATTGAATGGTTTTTTATTAATGTTCTTATCAAAAGTATAATTCATTATCTAGACACTTGAAGATGATTTTCTATCAATGTCCTTAGGAAAAGTATATATAAATTTCTACAACGTAAAAAATGATTCAATACATTCAATTATGACGATCATTTCCCAACATCGCGATGTGATTAACATTTCCCAATGTTGCAATGTGACGAAAAATTATCGACATTACATTCTGATGACGATTTCCCAACATTAAAAAAGAAAAAGATGATTCTACAATGTGTCATGTGTTTCCCAACATCACATTATAATGAACATTTCCCAACGTCATATTGTTACAAACATTTTCTATCATTCCAATGTGTCGATCATTTCCCAATGGTACATGGTAATGAACATTTCCCAATGTCACATTTTGACGAAAATTTCCCAGTGTCACATTGTGATGAACATTTCCCACTATCGCAATGTGACAAACATTTCACAATGTCACATTGTGACGAACATTTCTCAATGTCTCTTTCTGTAGAACATTTCGCAACGTCATAGTGTGTCGAAAATTTCCCAACATCCCATTGTGACATACATTTCCCAACATTGCAATGTGACAAACATTTTCACGCGTCTCACTATGATGAACATTTTCCAATGTTTCATTGTGACGAACATTTTCCAACATTGTAATGTCTCATTGTGACGAACATTTCCTAGCATCGCAATGTCAAAAACATTTCATAATGTTGTATTATGATGAAAAATTCACAACATAGCAATGTGACAGACATTTCCCAACATCTCATTGTGACGAACATTTTACAATGTTTGATTATGATACTCATTTACCTATGTTGCAAAAGTAAAAGACAATTCTACAATCTGTCAAGTGTTTTCCAATATCACATTATCATGAACATTTCCCTACGTTGCAAGTTGATGAACATTTACCAGTGTCACTGTGATGAAAATTTTCCAACGGTCATTGTGACGAACAATTCCCAACATTGCAATGTCACGCTCATCTCCCAATGTTGAAATTTCACAAACATTTCCCTATATATATATTTCCATTGTCATAAAAAAATTTGGTTGTCACAATGCAATGAAATATCTTTCTACATCACATTGTGACGAACATTTCCAGTATTAATATAAGAAATTATACATATACATACATACATACATATATATATATATATATATATATATATATATATATATATATATGTCGTACATCACGCATAGTCATGGGCATGGTCATTTGTGGTTAGTCATAGCCATGGTTATGTTCATGATCAACCTTATTCATGATCATCCATAGTCATTTTCATGGTCATCATCAATTCCAATTAACTATGGTCATGGTCAAGCATAATCTACCCTATCAACCATGAGTAGAGTTAACCATAGTCACAACCATGGTCAACCATGGAGTCATTGTTTACCATAGGTAACCATACTCATGGTCAAGCATAGGCTATCACTCTTAACCATACCATGAATTTTTATTATAATTTAATAATATATCATTAAAGTATTATTGTATTAATACTATTAAAGTATTCTTTAATAGTGTATAAATACTTGATTAATATATTAAAATATTAATTAAAAATGTATAAATATATTAATTATAATCTATTTAAACATTATAATTACTAGATAATATATTATTATAATGTATTAACGTGCCTATGTTTTATAACATATTACATATTGATGTATCATTACTTTATTAATGTATCGTTACCTGTAGTTGCCGTAAAAATACAAAATTTAACTTAATTTAGCATATAATTCTTTCTCATACAAAAATAATTCAATCACCAACATCTGAGCATATGATATTCGACAAAAATTAAAATTTTATCCACAACATAAGAATTACTTAACAGAATAAATAAATTACCTTTCCAGGATGTTAATTCCCCTGTCGATCTGGTTGTTCGTTGCTGAAACTGTGTCACACTGCCGAAAACCGTGTTTCCACCCTGCCAACTAGGACAACTTCCTAGCTCCAAGATACCATATGGATATCTTGGCCCCTATGCCCAAAACCTCCAACAAACCAGTGCCCCCTATACTGATCCTTTCCCCGACTCCCCAACTCAAACTCTCTCCAGCAAATCCCCCCAAATCCAAGAAAACCCTCCCCAAAAAATCCAAGTAGAATGATAATCCCCTTTTTCATACCTCCTTCCGCTCATATCCTCCTTCACCACCCTTTCTCCTCATTTATTTCCTTATCTCTACATTCATAACCTTATCCCCATAGTTAATGCCCCTTATCCAATTATTAATGCTCCTTATCCCCTCCGTATACGTAATCCTTTAATTTAAACAATTAAATTTATTAACCTTTTTAAATTTAATACCCATGTCAATGAAGGTAACAGGTAATTAATTAATCAATTAATTAATAAATATTTAATTAGTATCATTATACCAATCTTTGTTTAATTAATAACATGTTAGAAAATTTAATTACCTAATAAATTTTTACTTAATAATCCCTAAACATATATTCTACTAGGGTTGTTACATACACCCACCCTTCAGGAAACTTCATCCCAAAGTTAAGGTGTCTTATGGTACAAAGGAAAAGAAACCTGGTTCACAGATTCATAGCAATTAACCGACATTATCAGTAAGTAAGTCAAGAAAACTCATACATACTAGTGTATAAGTACAAGAAATGGATGTGTAGCTAGTACATACAAGTCTCGTGCATGTACTAATAATAAAAACTATCATCCTTTAGTAATTTATGTATGCATCCAATCTTGTCAGCAAGACTAGTCTTTTATAAAAGACAACAAACCAATCAATTGTTTGATAAATCCTTTAATTACTATCATCGAGTTCAACAATTTTTATCTAGACAACTGTGGTTTAGTTACGTAATTATGAATATTCATATATACACATTTCTTTTTTTTTGTGAAGGGAAAACATTAAATTCCACCATAAGACAGATCTCCATACCTTCTCAACTATTACTACTCATCCTTCCTCCCAAACCTACTTCCATCTACATTCCTATCCTTCCTCTACTAGACTATCTTGGAGCGTCAACTATATTGACCTAACTCCAAATAGAACCCATAAGAGGAAGTTTCACTATCTCAACCAAGCTTCCATAGCAGGCATCTGACAGTCATCATCACACATCTTGGGGAGCGTGAACTGACACCGTCCTCCCATGACTTCAGGTTTGAGAGAATACACGGTGGGAAATTCCTCCACCCCTCCTAATCATAACTAGGGTCCACACCCTACAATGGAATATATAGTGGCACTGTGTTGCTAGGGGTTTTGTCATCGTTTATTCGGTTTTGGGCAGTGTCATCACCTGAAATCATGCACTGGTCCACATATCATAGAAATGCATCCAAACCAATATAATTTCACATACAATATTCATACCATAATGTTTCTTGGCTAGTGGTCATAATATCCACTTTCATCAGCTTTATCCTTTGGCTATTTCATAGCCCATAACCTGCAGATTAGTCTGTAACCCAAACTCATACATTTTTATGAATTATCATCATGTAATTGCATACTATCATCATTTCAATTTGGTATCCATGTACTGCTAAATTAACATCAAAGTTTTCCATTTAGAAATAGATCTCATAATATCCCATAATTCAATGTCGACACCCATTCATAAGATTATCATTTACCCAAAATAGATTGCATCATATCCAACATCATTCTAATAGTATTTTAAACATTCATAAAATTATTCATTCTCACAATATGTTGCATCATATACATCATCATCAATAACATTTAAACATTCGTAAAATTTACATTCACGTAGTAGATCACATCATATACATCATTATCAATAACATTTAAACATTCATAAAAGTTCATAAATTTTAAAGTTTAGGTGTATCACTTAACAGTTTCACTGTGACTAGAAAATAAAGTATATAGGCCTCAGTTAATGTTGGTTGTCTAAGTCAAAAGGTGGTGTTACATACACCCAACCTTCGAGAAACATATTCTCGAGGTGTTCAAAAAAGTGAGGGATAGTCTCGCCGTAGTGTCTCGGCGTCTTCCCAAGTAGCAGATCCTGGACTATACTTGTCCCACTAGAGCTTAACTTGGTCTACCAGACGGTTCCTGAGCTATCGGACTCTACAGTCCAATATGTGTAACGGTTCTACCATGAGGGTTCCCACGTCCGATACCTACAATTCCTTCCAATTTAGTTTATGTGATTCATCAACAACATAATGGCATAAAACAAATACATGAAATACATTATGATTTTTATGCAAGTGTGGTGGTAGTACGAGACGGTAGGCAACGGGTCCAATTTTCTCTTGGATTCGGAATAGTCCTATAAATCGCGGTGACAACTTTGTTCCCTTCCTGAACCATATGGTACTCTTATTAGGCCTTATGTGAATGAAAACCTGGTCTCCCACTTCATAACTTCGGTCCGTCCTGTGTGCATCCACATAACGTTTCTGCCTATCCCGTGCTTCCTTTAGTCTCTGCCTAATATGAATCACCTGTTCTTCCATTTCCTGAATCGATAATGCCCGAATTGTTACTCAGTCTTCTAGTCTATCCCAACTTAATGGATTTCTGCATGGCCTCCCATACAAAGCTTCGTAGGGTGGCATTCTGATGGAACTATGAAAATTGTTATTGTAGGCAAACTCTACCAAAGGTAAGTACTTCTCTCATTGGGTTTGATTATCCATGACATACATCCTAATCATGTCTTCCATGACTTGATTTACTCTCTCTGTTTGCCCATCTGTTTCAGGATGATAAGTTGTGCTTAAGTTCAATTGAGTCCCCAACGCTAACTGTAAACTTGTCCAAAACCTAGAAGTGAATCTGGAGTCCCGATCTGAAATGATCTTCTTAGGTGTCCCGTGAAAACGGATAACCTCATTTACAAAAACACGTGCCACATCAGTGACATCGTAAGTGTCTCTAACCAGAATAAAATGAGCACTCTTGGTTAACTTATCCACTATCACAAGAATGGCATTGTGTCTATGGGATGTGAGCGGAAACCCCACAACAAAATCCATAGAGATGACTTCCCATTTGGACATAGGAACATCATGTGGTTGTAGGAGGCCTCTTGGATGATGGTGGTCGGCTTTTGCTTGTTGACACTCTAGGGATTTGGTGACGAAATGGACTACATCGCGCTTCATGCATACCCAGAAGAAAATCTTCCTCATATCTGCGTACATATTCTTCACACCCAGATGCGCACAATAAAGTGCTCTATGGGATTCCTTCAGTATGATGCTTCGAATATCTCCACTCTCAGGGATGTACATCCTTCCTCGATATCTTAATAGTTTGTCTATTTTCGGACTATATCCTTCATACTTTGGATCTAACTACCTCCCTCTATGGAGGTTTGAAGTAAGATTTAAATACCAAATGTCTTGTTGGATTTGTGTCAACACATGTTCCCTCAGATTGACCTTTAATGTTACCAAGGAGAAGATGCTTGGTCTCCTACTTAAGGCATCTGCGACCAGATTTTCCTTTCCCTTGACATATGAAATACCAAAATCGTACTCACTCATAAACTCACTCCATTGCCTTTGCCTGACATTCAGATCTCTTTGAGTGAATAGATGTTTTAAACTTTGATGGTCCATTTTGAGCTCAAAGTTTCGCCCCACAAGATAGTGCCTCCAAATTTTCAGAGCTAGCATTACAGCTGCCAACTCTAAATCATGAGTTGCATATAAATATTCTTGTTTCTTCAACTTCCTTGATGCATAAGGTATTACTCCTCCATCCTAGATTAGCACGACCCCCAACCCTTGGTTCAAGGCATCCGTGTAGACTGTGAAGTCCTTTTCCATATCCGACACTCATAGGATTGGCACACTGGTTAGTCACCTCTTAAGCTCAATGAATGCACTATCACATTCTTTTGTCCATTCATACCTAACCCCCTTGCATTGAAAAGTGGTGATGAGTTTCACTATTTTTGAGAATCCTTCCACAAACCTCATGTAATAACCTGCTATCCCCATGAAGCTTCTCACCTCATGGGCATTTTTCGGCACTGACCACTCCATAATGGCCTTTACCTTTTATGGGTCCACAAAGATTCCTTTGTCGGAAATGATATGACCTAAATAGTGGATCTCTTTCTGGAAGAAGGAACACTTTGACAACTTCCCATATAATTTGTTCTCCCTTAGGCAGGACAACACTACTCGTAGGTGTTTCTCATGTTCACCTTAATTCTTGGAATAGATGAGGATGTCATCTAGAAAGACTGGTACAAATCGATCTAAGTACTTCCGGAATACGCCATTCATGAGGCTCATGAATATTGCTAGCGCACTGGTCAATCCAAAAGGTACTAAGACAAATTTGTAATGTCCAAACCGAGCTCGAAAGGAAGTTTTTGGGATATCACCTTCCTTAATCCTTAACTGATGATACCCTGATCACAAATCAATCTTTGAGAATACCATTGCTCCTTTCATCTGATCGAAGAGGTCATCTATTCGAGGCATTGGGTACCCATTTTTCACTGTAGCACGATTCAAGTCCCTGTAGTCTATACACAGTGGTAAGGATCCATCCTTTTTCTTTACAAAAATTACTGGTACACCCCAAGGTGAGACACTAGGCCTTATTATCCCTAAGTCTAGTAACTCTTTCAACTGCATTTTTAATTCACAAAGTTCCGATGTTGTCATCCGATACGGAGTCTTGGAGATTGGTACTGCACTAGGTTTTAGCTCAATAGTAAAATCAAGCTCCCTCTCGGGAGGTAACCCTGGTAACTCGTTCGAAAAAACATCTTTAAATTCTGACAATACTGGGTACTGATCCAATGAGGGTCCCTTCCTTTCATTCACTGCTTCCACTACATATATTCTACAACCTTGCCTCAAGCATCGCTTAACCTTCATAGTTGATATAAAGCGTAACGACACTTTTCTTTGTACACCTTGGATCTCTACTGGTCTTCCTTCATCGTCGACACAAAGCACCTTCTTTGTGAAGCAATCTACCATGGCTCGGTGAGATGCTAACCAATCCATTCCAATGATTAGGTCATATGCCCCGAGAGCAGTGATGTATACCTTCAACCTGGTAGTACACACTCCCAGGTCTACTATACAATTATCAACAAGAGGTCCTACTGCTTGTTTAAAGTCATCGTGCTCGTAGGTTGCCAACCCACTCTTTTCTAATGAAAATGGTGAAATGAAACTATCCATTGCACCAGAATCAAACAAAATCTTAACATTGATATGATTTAGCGTACCTGATGACTCCACCAGCATGGATTGATGTTCGACCTAGCGATTATTAACCGCTGCATAAATCTGGTGGCTTCTACTTGATCTCCCCATCGGTGCCTTTCCTTATCTATGCACAAAACCTAATTGTAACTCTGTGTAGTCACGCTGGTAATGGGGTCCTCTACACCCCCAACAGGTAACATGAGATTGAACCTGTGCATTGTTATGTGACTGTCTTTGAAATGAGTTCTTTCCCCTGGAACCCCTACCCCTACTAGTTGTTCCCTGAGATGGTCCTGGACCTGTCTGCATTGTTGGTGATGGACGGGATGCTGCACTTGCTGCCCTCGAAATCCCTACGGCTACTATCCTTGGAGCGAATCTGTTACCATATGGCAGTGGCCTTGAGCCCCCTCCCATAGGAAATGTCCTCGCTGCCTTCGCTACAAATCTAGGATGATGTGGAAATGTCGGTCTTGTACCCCCGGTTAAGTTCATGTGTTCTTCTGCATAACGCACATTTTCCACTGCCTCTGCTACTGAAGACGGTTTCCACATACGTACTATAGCTCTTATCTTAGTGTTCAATCCATAGACGAAGGGCTCTGCCTATCATTGGTCATTATCCATATACGAAACATATTTGACCAGTTCCATAAATCTGATCTCATATTCTTCTACAGTTCTGTTTCCTTAAACTAAGGCATGAAATGCCCCTACCTATTGTTCCCCGTAGTATGCTGGTAGATATTTCCTTCGAAACCTCTCCTCAGAAAGTTCCCAAGATATTGTTTCTAGGGTAAGGTGCAGTTATCTTTCCAGGTTGCCCCACCAGTTCAAGGCCCTGTCTCTTAACTGAAAAATTGTGATCTTTGCCTTTGAGTTGGATGCATAGTCCCTTAAGGAAAAACACCTTGTCATGCCTTCCTACCATGCTTCCACGTGTTCACTGGCATGACCCCCGGCAAACTCCAGAAGTTTGATCTTCTGCAATTCTCGCGTGATGTCTTCGGGTGGAGGTCCTCCCCCTAAATCCCTTGACGCTTATAGATTACCCATTCCAGATAGTGGGGGTTCCACTTCAGTCCCTGCTGGTTGTTGCCCCCTTTAAAGTCTCATTAATGGCTTCCAATGGCCACAGTATGAGAGCTAGTTCGGATGATGGTGGTGGTGGCACTGGTGGTGTTGGTGGTGCTTGCGACGATGCTCCCCTGCCTCAATTCCCTCGAGTCCTGACCATCCCTTATGCTTTATCCTACATCAACCAAAGTTGTGAGGGTGAGTTCAAGGATGTTTCAAATTGGTTCTACTTAAACTAGAAATACGGTTAGGCATAAGTTTTCTTTACTTGTCTATAAACAGACATTACTCCTTTAGGGGATTGGCTAGGTTAGGGTTAGGATTAAGTGTTTAAGATTTATTTCTTCGCCCCTATAAAAAAACCATTTGTTCCCTTACCCTGTATCTATGCTAGCCTTGCGCCATACTTTCCAATTCCTATGCTTACTCTCCTAGTGCATATGCCGCCTCCTTCCTGCTTATCCTAGTCTAAGTCATTTTTAACTTTTCGCTTACAACTAAATATCCTTTGATGCTTGACTCATGAGCTTTTCCCTGGCACTTAGTGTTGGCGTTGTCGAATGCTGCATTGATATTTAGCACTCACTTTGACTGGTGGAATGGAGTGGAGGGACTTGGCGCTTTCTTTGTTCGAATCGCTGGTTTTTTTTTTCCTTTTTTTTTTTGTTTTGTAGTGCACGCCCTTTGAGCTCGCTTATGAGATCCTCTTCTCTGTGTCTTGATTTCTGGAACTTTGGCGTTCGATCGTGGTTAACTCGTGTTGTATTGCAGGTTCTTGATCTCCCTTTGTGAGCTCCTCCTCTAGGTGACTTGATGCATGGCACTTATGCGCTCAATCTCCACTGACTTGCGTTGTATTGCAGATTCTTAGCTCGGTGTTTTTAGTTAAAGTGATTAATCAGTTTGAAATATAGCATGAATCATAAATTTTAAATATAATTAATTAATTATTCATAATAGTTAAAACTATAGTTGAATTTATATTTTAAAATTTAAAACATAACATAACAAAAAAAAAAACTATATTTAAATTATATTTAAAATTAAACATAACACAACTAATTATAAAAAAACTATATTTAAATTACATTTAAAATTATTAAATTTTATTATTATTATAATTTAAATTATATTTAAATTTAAACTAAAATAATTTAAACCATTATTCAAATTATACGACATTAAGATTTAACCGTAAATAAAAAATAATAAATAAATAAATAAACAAAAAAAATAAACAATTTTTTTTTTAACCTCGGCAGTGGGTCCTAGCATGAGGCTCACGTGCCCCTCCCAAACCTATGCTCATTCCCAACCCTACACGTTTTTGAATTAAACCCTAAGCTTTCCTCAAACCTAACACTCCTTCATTGCCGCCTATCTCTCTAAGCAATTGTGCCCTCGGCTTCTCCCTCTCTACTACAGTGGCGGAGCTCTGGTAATGGTTGTGGGCTACAATTATGCTCTCACTAGCTCCTCATTCTTGGTTCAGTACCTAGCATACCAGTTCTCAGTCTTGGCTGACTTGTCCAGTGGAAGAGTTTTCCTTCTCGTGGGTTTGGGGTTTGGGCGCTGGCATGCTTGGCACTTTAGGCGCTAGGCTTTTTATTTGCATGTTGTGGCTCTATGTTGGCCCTTGATCTGTGTGTTGCATGGTGTATTAGTTCGCTAACCTATGTGCTTTCATATGGGATACCTGGAAAGGAAAGGGAAGGGCTTGGCATTGTATTTTGTTGAACTGAATCATATATATATATATATATATATATATATATATATATATATATATATATATATTCATTTTTCAAAGAATTTATTGGCCTGGATATATGTGAATTCATCATCATCATCTACTTTCATGAAAGCCATGCTTTCTAGGAGTCAATCCTTTCACACACACCTTAACTGTTGTGGGACCACCTTCTTCATGCAAGAGATTGATGATGCCCTCGACCTGTGAAGTCCCCTTGAGCATGATAATGACCTTCTTGGTCTCTGCGACAACCGTAAGTGCCCGGGATGTAGGTGCGAAGGAAAATTGCTTCTATGGGATTCGAGCCAAGGACCCCTTGAAATCGAACTAAAACAGATGGTGGCCATTTGATACTGTTAAAGGAGATGCCATAGAAGCAGCGATGATAGTCTGCGCTACCATTGCTGCTGCAAGAGCTTGTTGCCATCTACAGGTGCATGTTATTCTCCACATAGTCATCTCCATATTTATATTTCCAGAAAGAATCGCCTTTACCTCTTTCTCTATTAATAATTCTTGAAAATCCTTAAGTTTTTTTTTTTCATCCTCGACACCTAATCCACAACTCTGACAAATACACTGCCTTTGTTTTTCTTATATCTGTAGAGGTTATAATCATGCATCAAACACTTTTAAACTAATTTCCAACGCACAAAATCAGTCTCTTAGGTTTTTAACAGATACATTCATGAAGCTGCACCGAGAGCTTTTGGTAAGAATCCCTTGTTATTTCCCCACGTCAACTTCATGTCTCGATGCCTCTTTCCTAGGTGAAAGATCCTCCTATTGTTGGATCCAGTTTTAACTTATTAATGAGGTTTATGGATTCCGAGACAGGTAAGGCGAGAAACCTTGAGGTTACATGTGATCTTTACCCAGTTGGTCTTAGCTTGAATCTGACGATTTACTCTTTGGCCACTGCGCCAATCTGGATCAGCTTAAAATGGCAAGGGCGGAGAGTATAATTTCCAACATTTTGCTATTGCATGCATCTGACCTAGATGGCTTTCACCTGAATGGATTTCATTCGCAGGCTTTCAGAATTAAAATTCTAGTTTCTTCACATTTCCAGGTCATTTTATTTTCTTTTGGAGGAAGAATTATCTATATATA